>VIAB01009636.1:32790-44022 GCA_009801035.1 Oophaga pumilio | reverse complement strand
CCCTTCCAACTCTACCATTCTATGATTCTATTCTATGATTCTATATAGAAGACTATGTCAGACAATGCAAATACAGTCTTCAACATTGAAACTGCAACACTTTGAAGCAAAAGTCATGGAATTCTTGAATCCCAGGAAGGAGACGTCACTGATCTGCAAACGATGGAAAAATAGAAACAAAATTTTTGAAACATTTGTATTTCTTCATTCTGAAGTCTGAGCCACGTGCAGAAATCGCGGCACCTACAGCTACGGCTCCTATCACTGAGATTATTAACGGTCGTCTGAAAAAGGTTCTGCCACAAATCATCAAGATCCACTGCTGGCAGTTCCTGTGTGATCACTGACCAATAACTTCCCAGATGAGCTCGATGGAGACAAGTCTGGAGGTGTTGCAGACACGGAGACAGGTTTAGGCCACGCAGGCTGCTCATAGTAGTGTGAGGGGCATGAGGCCTGGGGTTGTGTTGAAAAATGGCTCCTGGAACACTTTGGAGAATCGGCCGCACTGATTCCTGCACCAAATCAGTGTAACGCTGAGCTGTTAGTGCACAGGGAATGAATGCAATGAAGAATAAAGGGGTCCAGTTACCAAATATTATGTCATCTCACATCATAATCCCAGGATTAGGACTGGTGTAACTAGAGGCGTACATAGAAAACATGAGGCCACATAGCAAAAGTACTAACTGCACCACCCCTCCACATCCCACCAAAAAAATGAATAATTATAATAATAATAATAATATTCAACAGAGTCAGAGAAGAGCATAACTCACAACTTTACAGTTCTTACAAAATAGTTTTGCTCCTATTTCAGCCCCTCATGTTCCCAGACTAAGATAACCCTTTCATGGCCCCCACAAATTATGATGCCAATAAAAGTGCCCCTAAAACACAGTTTGACACCCCATAGTGATATCCTCCACAGTACCGTCCACATGCACAATATGATGACCCTACAATACCCCAAGTGTGCAAAGTATGATACTCCCACAGAGATCCCAACACAGTATGAGAGCCGTACATTCCCCTATACACAGCTACCGACAGTCCCCTCACACAGTAGGATGGCCCCCACAGTCCTCCACACACAGTATGATAGCCCCCACAGTTCTCCAAACACAGTTGGATGTCCCCTCACAGTCCTCCCACAACCTTCCATATAGTATGGTGGTCCATCATACAGTATACTGGGTTCCATACATTCTAACCCATTATGATTTACCCCACACCACCCTCTACACTGTATAATGGCCTGTATACGATATAGTTGCCCCCTTGGGCTCTCCAAACAATATAATGGTCCCCCACATAGCCCTCCTAACACTATAAAGGCCCCCCAATGTACTTATTGACTTAAAAATATATATATCCCCCTCTCTTCATTCCCCTCTGCTTCGGCCTCTGTGTGTTAGTTGTGAAGCTCTGCACAGAGCTCATATCAATAAAGGAAAAAACGGAGTAAAAACCACAATTTCTTTATAAGAAAAAATTGTATTTATTAAGTACAAAAATATACATATTAATAAAATCACACAGTGGTGAAAAAGACCCTATATATAACAAATCGCACCTGGGACCAGAGCAAAAAATGTGTTGCAGCAAATGCAAATATAATCACTTGTAGGGTGTATTATATAACATGTCCCACACCAGACATAAGAATATAATCACTGCAGGTAAGTATACTTAAATAACATGCAAATTGTATGGATGCTAATGACAATGTGAGTTCCCTTGATACAATGTCAATAGACCGCTCATAATAAGTCAGTTACAATTGCATATCTTACCGCTAACAACGCAATGCTGCAGTGCCCTGGACCCACGCGCTACTCCTGACGCGCGTTTCGCGTTTGCTTTATCAAAGGAGAGTAGTACACACATCCCATTGCCTGACTATTTATGCTGTGCTCAGTGCGCGTGCGCCCAGACGTCACCGCCACAAGGAGAAACGCCCCCCGGCATTCACCAGATAAGCACGTCATGGGAAAACCCCATATGACGTCAATAGACATGCGCACTGGGCAGTAGAAGCCGAGATGGCAGTATCCATATGTAGGGCTCGAGACGCACGCATCCAACACATCTATAACAATTGACAACAGCAAAATAATACCGAAAAAAATCCTGCTGGTAACTTTAAAGGGCACCAGAACAATTTAATAATCCTGTATGAGTAAATAAATATTAAGTAATAAAGTGAGTATACAAAAACAATATAAATGATATCAATCTGTGAATATATATATATAAATACATGTTAATAAATTCAATAATTGTGATATTTATATATGAAAATAATACAAAAATTATAAACAGTGATAATAATAAGAAATACAAACGATGACACAATGTGAATAGAAATCAGTATTATAACTCAAAGGAATAATGATCATAGGTGCTTGATGATGCCATATTCAATTTCTCTTTATCCTTTGTTGATTTTTTTCCTCTCTCTCTCAGTCACACATCTCAGCATGGAATAAATTCATTCAAAAAAATGGCCAGGCAATGGAAGATCCTAACTCTAATTGACAGACAAAAAAAGTACATATCAATAAAAAGAATAAAAAATAAAATATGAAAAATAAAAAATACATATAAAAACACACAGAGAATGATGAACATGGAAACAACTACCTTACAAGAAAGGGGCAAAGCTCAGTTTTTCATTTAACCCCTTAGGGGTCACTGAATCTAATTCACTGATCCATTTGCATTCGGTTTGTGCTAGTAAGCGCTTCAAGTTGCCACCCCTACTGCCACCATGTACCTGGTCGATCCCAATGACCCGCAACCCAGTGGGATCGCCATTGTGCCAAGTTGCACCTTGAAGATGATGGAGGAGGGAGCTGACACCTCCCTGTTCCATTTTTGCTTTCTACTGTATCTGCTTCCAGGATGCAAATTGTCACGATTCCTCCACTCAGTTTGGTGAGTGGCAGCTCAGCCGTCCAATCTGGGGCAGGGGCGTCCTGAGCTATCAGTGTGGTGATTAGACCTCTCAGCCGTCCTATCTGATGTTTGAGCATGCTCATCTGTCAATATGGTGAGTGACAGTTCAGTTGTCCAATCAGGGCCAGAGCGCGCTGGGTTTCCTACAGGTGTCTCCTGTTTGGAATGATTCACAGGCCATTTAGCTGGCTGACTGCCTCTGATCTTTGCCAGTTGTAGCTTTGCTCAAATGATGTGCCCTTGCTTTGTTCTCTGTGTTCCTGTATTTGATCTTAGTTGCCCACCCTTTGACCTTGCCTTTGACCATCTGTTTGCCTAGTTCTTTTGTCTTGATCCGCTACATTTCCGGGATTCTGACTAGTGACCTGACTACACCTTTTCCTTACCCCCTCGTTTATGACGAGCTCTCTTTGAATCTCAGGTGCTCAGTACACATATAGTTATACAGCCACCACTAGGGGGAGCTCACTACATACAGATTCATACAGCCACCACTAGGAGGAGCTCCCTACATACAGATTCATACAGCCACCACTAGGAGCCTGTAGTCTGTGGAGGAAGGTGCTGTTGGTTTTGCTCCAGGAGAGTCACCAGTTTTCTTTTTACACCCAGGAACCCCCCCTCTCTGACACAGGAAAGAGAGGGGTGTAGTGGATGAACTATGGGGCTAAGTCACAGTCTCCCACCCCTCGGTCTAAGCCGCCGGGGGGGTGGGAGCTCATTGCTACCGGCAAAGAGGGTCACCAGATCCGGCAAGGCCCGAAACATGGAGGAACCCAGGAAGACCCAGGAGGCCTGCAAAGCCTCTAAGGCTGAGGCGAGGGCCACTGCGGTGTCTCCTCCCGGAGGTGAGCGGAGTACTCGCAGAGGTGCAGTGGCGGCGGTGCAGAAGGACTGGGGCACTAGGGCCGCAGGGGAGCCGGTTACCAGCTATGGCTCCCGTATCCATGTGTACCTCTGCGAGTATGAGGAGGCTGGGAAGACCCTGAGGAGGCTTCGGGAGGAGATGAAGGAGGCGAGGCAGGCTGCAGACAGGGCCTCCCGCACAGAGAAGTCTGCCCTAACAGCCAGGATATCCAGGTTGCGTATCGGCATTGAGGGCATGAAAGCCCAGAGAGCGACTATCTTGGATAGCAGCGGGCCTTTCCGGGAAAAACTGGGAAATGGAGACCGATTCCACAACATGGCTGCTGCAAAGGAGCCAGAGGGGTCTCGGTGTCCGACCCAGGTGGAGGAGGTGGACCATGTGGAGATGGAGGAGGCACCGTACCCACCTGGGGGCTTGGTAAGTGATCTCCAGGCCACACACAGCGGGATAGATCCAGTGCAGTTCCCACTCCCATCAGACAATAGCATTTCAGAGGATGATGGGGGTGATGCGGATGATAGCGGCAGCGATAACAGCAGTAGCGGGGGTTGCCTCGTCTAGCAGCAGATCCGTCAGCTGGAGTCCCCAGTAAATTATGCCCACCTGAAGTTTGGGGATGAGATCTGCGGGGACGAGGCGACCAGGAGGGGGAAAAAGAAACGGAAAAAAAGGAAGAAAACATCAAAGGAGAGGTTGGTGTTTGTCCCCCTTCCTGGGACCCCCCCAGTCCCGCTGTGTGGAACCCGCTACCCACCCCGGCCCGGGACCTGCAGTGGTTCCGGTGCGAGGGAGCGGGGAGAGTACAAGTCATATGGCGCAGCTCACCGTCTCTGCAGTAGCAGAGGGGGCGAGAGTGGGCATGTGGTTGCAGAGCCGGACAGTGTGCATGGTCAGGAGAGTGGCCCTGTGGCGGGCAGTGATAAGATCTGTGGAGGTGTTCAGGCACGATCCTCTGTGAAAACGGGGGACGGCCTGGTGCCTGCTGCACCCGCTGACGCTCGGGGTGGAGACTGTGGGTACCTTGCCGGTGGTCACCGCTCCCCGCAGTGTTGGCGGTGCACTGTCAGCCGGGGCCGCATCATCGGCAGCGTGTGCTGTGATATCGGGGTCCCCCACATGCAGATCAGATGCTGGGTCAAAGTCAGGGGCCCCAGCACCGATTATCATCTCAGGTGCAGCTGTAATGGCTGCGGTAATGCCGGCCCGGATCGCACCACCGGGGTCCTCTGCATGTGTGTCACCTGTATCTGCAGGATAACCGGTGGTGAAGTGCACACAGGAGCGTGGAGATGGTCTGCAGGAGAGGCTGGAGCAACAGTCTGCAAGCAGCACATGCTCTGCTGTAAAGCAGGGTGTGGTAATTAAACCCTGCAATACCACTCTTTAAGGGGCAGCTGCACTGCAAATAGCAACCCCCCCAGCAGAAAGCAGAAAAAATATATAAATGAAAATGTAAATAATAATGGAAGTGGTGCAAGTGGTGTGAATAGCGTCTGTGACAATCGTGAAGGGTATGGTTGGTGTGAATGGTGCCAGCGTGGGAAAAGAAAAAAAAAAAGTTCTACTAGTGAAAATGGTGAGGCTGAGGTAAGTGAGGTGGAGATGGTTGACTGTGAGGTTGAGGGATCAGGGAATTTAGGGGCTGGTCCATCGCCCCCGTCAAATGCAGGCACCATTAGTTATGCGGCTGCTGCCGGTGGGGTTCTACAGAGGTCTTCCTCATCTCCGGACCCAGGGAATGATACTTTTCGCCTCCGTTTCCTGGAGGCCCTCAAAACAGGGGAGCGGACGATCAATGTAGAGTGAAGAGAGGTGGAGTTGTCCTACTGGCTAGATAAGTTTGGTCTAGCTGCCTTCCAAGAGAAAAGCGGGGGGGAGACCGTGTGGTCCCTCCTGACATGGGGTCTCCAGGAGAAATGCAGTACGTCTTCGCTGGAGGGGCGATGAGGCGTGTCCATCCAGGACAAATGTGGTGAAGCTCCTCATGAAGATGGACTTCAGGGCTATTGACATCTTTGCTCTGATACATCCTTTTGGGACCTCCACCTTTGATATCAGCTTTGTTCGGCCGGAGGGCTTGAAGCTCTTTTCGTCGAATTATGAGCTGGTAAATGAGGAGCCCGGCTGGCGAGGGTTTGCTGTGGAGGCAATTTCTGGCCAAAGTGGGCCGAAGAAAGTGACCGTTTTAACGTGTAATGAGTCTCTTTCTGGCATCGACATAATGACCTGGTTGAGCCGGTATGGCGAGGTTGTGGAGGTCCCTAAGAAGAACTGGGACGATTTTGGCATCTGGTCAGGAGGCTGGACGTTCATGGTAAAGTTGAAGCGTTGAGGGGGCACTGTCACCCACATCCCTTCCTCGGCTTTCCTGGGAAGATCATTTTCTGGTCTTCTACGAGGGGCAGCCGAAGGTCTGATCCTTGCCACTTCAGCACGGGCTGCAAGGTGCAAAAATGTGCCTTGTGTGGCGAGGTGGGTCACCTCGCCGCGTCCTGTGGTGTCATTCGATGTCACCTGTGTGGTGATCTAGGTCACCCGTTCAGCCGCTGCCTTCGTTCCTTCTCTAATGCAATGGCCAGCTGGGCAGAGGGGAGCAGTGAGGAAGTTCTTGGCGGTGCAACTTCTGCAGAGGTTGGAGGTGGCAGAGTGAGAGGAGCTGAGGGGCCGATGAGGAATGGCAGGGCTAGGGGCCCCTCTTACCAGCGGAGGCAGTCAAGGCGTCAGGAGGGCAGGGGGCAGGAGGAGCCTCTGGAAACCGGGGTAATGGCTGCCCCCTCCTCCGAGGTGACGGCCCATGTCACTGAGGCCCCGGGGGAGGAAGCGGTGAATGAGGAGGTCAGATGGATGGAGAATGAGGAAGTGGCTGATCTCTCAGATGCCTCACAATATGAAAGTTTTGATGAGGATGGAGGGGAACAGCCAAAAGAAATGGGTGACAAGGGTACCAAGAGTGCCAAAAGTAAAAAAAAAAGAAAAAAAGGTGGAAAATCTTCTTCCCTGACCAAGGTGCCTAAGGAAGGTCCCACCTACTCTCCTCTGATCCCCCTCTCCAACCGGTTCCAAGCCCTTGACGACCCTGCTGAGACAGGGGTCGGGGGTGAGGTTCCGGAGGTAACATCGGGAGGGTCTTTGGGAGGGGGCAGAGTCCCTTCTCCAGAGGGTGTGTCTTCTTCAGGAGGTGTGGCCGACCCTGGGTCCGGAGATGCGAAAGAGGTGGGAGGGATGGATACCTCTGTTTCTTTGAAAAGAAGTGGGGGGGCTTCATCGTCCGGAAATGAGCGGGCTAGAAAAAAGGGTGGGGGAAGAAAAAGGCCATCTAACTCATGATGGCGGCACCCACCCCGTTGACTCTGGCGACCATTAATGTCGCTAGTATAAAGTCTGATGCGGCTAGATTTGCGGCCTTTGATTTTCTCACCCGATTTGAGGCTGAAATTTTGTTTTTGCAGGAGACCAGACTTACGGATATGGGGGCCATACGCAAGGCGGAGAGTGAGTGGAGGTGCGGGTCCTCGTACTGGTCTCTTGCGGCCAAGCCGTGTAGCGGTGTGGCAGTCCTTTTTAAAACTGCATCGGTTGAATGCCGGAGAGTTATCGAGGTAGAAATGGGGAGGTGCATGTGAGCCGCCCGCCAGGGCCGTGGGGTACTCGGCACCGAGCCCGTTGACTTCTATGGGGGATGTCACGGGCAGCCACGGCTCGGTCCGTGGCCATGGGCGCTCACCAAAAAGGGAATATTTACAGGGGATTAGTGTTCGTATGATGTTTCGTGACGCCACCTGTAGTACCTGGTCAGGGGAACCAGCGCTGCGGTCCAGGTCCTCTGGAAGGGATGGTGTTGTGCAGCTAGACTGTGTCCTTCCAGGGCAGGTAGATGAGAGACGTAGCAATGGTGCAGAGGGATGTAGCAGAGGGTAGTGTGCGTCGCTGGAAAAATCAGGAAACAGTTCTGTTGCAGTTTCAAGGTTTTACTCACAGTCTGTTATGTGCATACAGGTACCAGTCGGGCACTGTGTCGTCCAAGAGAGTGGTCCAGCAACCCTCAGGTAAGTTAGTCGCGCTTCCAGAGACTCCCCTTTCAGTATGTTCCTTTCCGGCTTCTATTCTCTCGGTGCTAACTCTCCTTACTTCCATGCACCCCGCCACCACAGAGCCCTCAGACAAGGGAGTATTGGGTCCTTTCAGTTACCAGACCAGTGCAAATGTTTTGGACGTACTTGACCCCTAAGCTTCCTCCTGGTGAGATTATGGTGGCTAGTGGCAAAAGACTACTGTTGTCGGTGTTACTAACGGAGCTGAACTTTCCCGCTAGTCTAGGGACCGGTCCCCGATGTTCGCCTGGTCCTCCCTTCTTCAGGATGGGGCACAGCTCCAACTGCTGTCTCGCCATGGACCCTTTTGCTCTCACAGCTAGGCTCCCTGAGGTGGACTCAGAGGAGCAGCAGGACAGTCCAGTACCCACACACTGACTGCCTGATTCAAAATGGATTCTCTAATCTAACACGCAGCCTAAGTGCTACCTAAGCTCCACCCCACAACTAGCTACACCCTGTTCTAACTAGCCTGAGTCAGACCATCCTCCCGAAGGGTCCGCCTGTGCTCAGCCAGGTTAGTGTATGTTGGATGCAGGTGGTGGGAGTCAATGGGGTGCTTCTTCCTTACCTGAGAGTCAGATGTCACACCGCTGGGTGCGATGCAGCATCTCTTTGGCGACTGGACCCTCAGGGCGCCACACATGGTTTTAGACGTCTTCCTGAGGGGACAGGAGCTTCGGCTCATTAACATCTATGGTCCACAGTCAAAGTGGGACCGTAAATATCTCTTCCTGAAGATTAAGCCCTATCTTTTTACGAGCCAGCAGGTGGTCTTTGGAGGTGACTTTAACACTGTCACAAGGCTTCGTGATAGGGGAGGCTCCATTGACCGACTGGCTTATGATAGTAATACGTTTAATAGCATAGCTAGTGACGCTCGCCTGGTGGATGTCCACATCCGGCACACCCCAGGTCACTGTGGTTTCACCTTTCATAGAGGTAGCTGCAGGTCTAGGATAGACAGGTGTTTTTTGAAGGAGGAAGCCATCTCATCAGCAGCGTCCGTGTTGTGAACGTTTTGGAGACGACTTCGGAGCTGAAGCTCCCTCTGGTGATTGCTGAGGGTATTGAACCTATGTTGAACACCAAGAGTCCTACACTTGCATATTTTGAGTGGTTGTCAGGTGGTACAGACTGGCCTGATATAAGTGAGTTCAATTGTTCTTCCTGGTCTAGGTTGGAATTCAGCTTGCTTTCCTGCTGTCTCCTGCTTGCTTTCAGATGAGTCTCTTTCAGTTTTTTTTTACTGTGGTTTGAATTCCTTGCTTTTTGCTGCATTGCTTTTTGTCTTCAGCCGGGTCCCCTTTGGGGGGCTTTGGCTGGTCTCCGTTCGTTTTTTGTATTTGTTCTTTTGCTCAGTTATTGTGATATTTTACTGCTGGGTTGCTACTTGTCCACACCAGAGATCTGATATAGGTGGTTGAGACCGTGTGGTCTCAGTATTTTTGGATTCAGAAGTGTTGGAGTTTTTCCTAGGGTTTTTTGGGTTGCAGACAGTATTCTCTCCTTTGCTGTCCTATCTAGACAGTTTTGGGCCCCAGCGTTTGCTCAATCTATTTTCTGTCTGTGTTCGTATTTTCATCTTGTCTAACCGCCATTATATGTCTGGGGGCTTCTTATTCTTTTGGGGTCTACTCCGGGTCAGTTAGCTTTCCTCTTTCCATTTTCAGGGACAGCTATCTCTCCGGCTGTGATGAGGCATCTAGGGCACCGTAGGAGCGTCCCACGGCTACTTCTAGTTGTGCGGTTAGTTTAGGGGTCTGCAACCTATTAGTTTCCAACCTAACTGGTGTTCGGCTGCCGATGCGGTTTTTTGCTCCTGCCTCCTCAGCTACCTAAACATAACAGTCCGTTGTTGAGGTGGAGTTCTCCAATCACTGTCTGATTTCTTTTTCTCTGAATGTTTCAGAAACCCCTCGGATGGGAAAGGGATTATGGAAGCTGAATTCGTCCCTCTTGGAAGAAGCAGAGATAAGACAATCCTTTGTGGACTTTCTTAAGAGCCAGGTACCACTTTTGGATCTCTGTAGCGATAAGTCAGAGTGGTGGGAGATGTTCAAGGAACGGGTTGCGAGTTTCTTTCGCCAGCTCTCGAGCCACAAGCCTGAGCAGGTACCGCCTGTATCAGGAACTGAGGAGGAAACTCGAACATCTCGTCTCAGCTGGAGGTGACCGTGAGATCTCCAGAGTGAAATCTTTACTCAAGAGGTGTCATTACGATAGACACACATATTTGGTTTTTGAGAGGGATTTCGGGAGGTACCGCTCATCTGACCCCTACAGAAACTGTAAGATGTCAGTGAGTTGTAAGGTGGTGACAGGTTTGGTCGACGATACGGGTTCCCTGAACAGATCCAAATCAGGGATCCTGGAGGTGATCAGATCTTTTTACTCACACCTCTTGGGGAAGAGGGATCTGGATCGGAACGTGATGTCAGCTTTCCTGGCCAAAGCGATCCCTGAGCCAGGGGATGATCCCTCGCTTCACGTTTTGATAGAGGCAATCAGGGAAGAGGAAGTGCGACTGGCCATTGATGGGCTTCGGCCTAAGAAATCGCCAGGTCCGGATGGCTTAACATCCGAGTTTTATAAGACCTTTAGGGACTCCTTGGTCCCCCTCTTGACTGAGGTGCTTAATGAGTGTCTCTCCTTGGGCGCTCTTTCTCGGTCAATGAGGCAGTCGGCCCTGATTATCCTGTCAAAGGGTAAGGACTCGTCCCGTATTGAGAATTGGCGTCCCATAGCGCTTCTCAATATGGACCGGAAGGTTCTGGCAAAGGTGCTGTTCAAATGGCTGGTGAATTTTGCACCCCGGCTCCTTTCGGGGTCCCTGCATTGCTTTGTTCCAGGCCATATCACTTTTAGTGCAGTACTTGGTGTCCGAGAGGCAGTGGAGCAGGGTAGGGCGGGTCATTGGAAGGGGTATTTGCTGTCTTTAGATCAGGCGAAGGCTTTTGATCAGGTTAACCACGAGTACCTCTGGTCCGTCCTTCTGATGTACGGTCTGCCTGGGGGTTTGTAAATTGGCTAAAGATCCTGTATGCGGGGGCAGAGACTTTCCCGCTTGTGAATGGTTGGTCTGGCCGCCCTTTTGAGGTTGGGTCTGGGGTCCGCCAGGGCTGTCTGTTGAGCCCTTTGTTATACATGTTCGCGATAGATCCCCTTTTAAGGAGGTTTGAGCGCGGGCCGTTGGCGGGAGTCAGGATGGACCAGGCGGCCCCGGAAGCCACTCTGAGGGTGGTAGCATATGCCGATGACGTCTCAATTTTCGTATCCTCGGGTGAGGAGGCGGAGTGGGTCATGTCTGAG
>VIAB01009635.1:72010-83037 GCA_009801035.1 Oophaga pumilio | reverse complement strand
TCTCTTTAATCACACCACTGCTGCACGCGCTTTTCTGCTGTCTCTCCCTGCTCTCCTGGGTCAAGAGGTTGGTCAGTCTCACTAAAGCTTTCCCCGGGAACAGGGGATGCAGCCTCTTCAGTTCCGGACCAGAATGCAGGTACCTGTGGTCCGGTGGTCCCCCATACACTCACCCTCTCCTTTAACTCTCCATTCCACTGGTGAGAGTTCTTCATGCTCCTCTATGGTCTACTGAGGTGGGACAGAAGCCCACAATTTTCGCATCCAGTTCTGCCTCTCTTGCATCACATTCTGCCAAAAAAGTTTGTTCTGTGCACACTGAGCACTTTGATTCTCTTCTTGGATTTGCTTGTTAGGGATAATCAGAACTTCAGGTTGAATCATGAAGAACAGAAGTACATCTGAGTTCAATGGAGAAGCCATCTCTGAAACCTGTTCCTCTTCTGAGTCAACATCTGGCGGATCGAGAAATTAGTTTTCTTTATAATCAACAGCTGTAGGAGGGAATATCTGAGGTACACTTCGCATCTCTTCTTCTTGGTCAGGATCCCTTGGGCAGGAGGGCAGTAAACTATCCTGGTCAGAGGACAAGTCCAGGGGTTCATCCTCATCACCAGCGGGAACATTGGGAATGAGCGTTTCAAGAACACTTGACACTCTCTCCCCTTCTTCGGGATCTTGTGGCAGGCAAGGTAACGATATACTTCGGTGGACTACTCGGGTAGACATCCCTTCTTCTCCTTTGGGTTGAGTCTCACAAACGGGACCATTGGGTCTGATTCGGCATTTCACCAGATTCGCCTCCACGCGCATGAGCAGCGCAGACATCTCACCGTAGACAGTCGTCACCTTCTCCGTCTCTTCTCGGCATCTGTCGTTGTGGCTCTGTCTTGCTCAGGGTGGGGTTCCCCTCTTCTCGCCATACCTTTTCTCCCAGGGGAGGCGTTCTCTCCAATTAGCAGGACCTTTGGAGGGATGAGCAGATCTTCGCAATCAGCTGACTTTGGTAGGGCAACTTCTGGACAGGTGTCCCATTCTTCCACACGTCCAACACCCATCTCTGCGCCTGTCTGGGGGGTGCTTCAGTCTGGATCGCCGTCCTCTATGGGAAGCATATCCCCTCTGTAGTCGCTCTTCACCCCAAGATATGGGGTTAAATTCTGGTGCTGCTTAAGCTTTCTTCATGCTCCGCACCTCCCCTATAACTTCCTCTAAATTCCTTCATCTTTTGCGGTGAGTTACCTCGGTGTATGGCATTGGACTCCAGGACAGCAGTAAGGGCTTCCTTCAGGCTCCCGATTTCTATCCATATTTTCTGCATTCCCTGCCGTAATCCGCGAGACCACTCAGGCTCTCCCTTGTTCGGAGTAGGTAATTTGAGGCTCCGGACCATCCCTGTCAAGGCTGGGGTCCCCTGCTCCTGCTCCCTTTTGCGCGCTTCTGCCCATCTCTGAAAAAGTCATGCACGGGTTAGCTTGCAGGCACTCATTCAAGGTTAGCTTAAGCAGTGCACCTCTACAGCCTGTCACCTGGTCACACAGCACTATGTCAGGGGGTCTTACGCCTATGCCATCTCGCTTTACAATCGCAGCGTGGATCTCCTGCGGCACATTCATGTAGTGGGTCACAGTCTCCCCCTCCCTTTGGACACGGCAGAAAAAATGCATGGGCAAATCTCTGACATCTGTGGGGTCTCCGTGCGTCTCCTCCAGTATCTGTAACACCTTGTCAAAAGTGTCCCGTTCTCTGGGAGGTCGTAGCATGATAAAATTCCTTTCCTGTCCGTCCAGAGCCATCATAGCAACCTCCGCCTCTAATGCAGGAGTCATGGGGTACATCCTCAACATACCCCTGACTCAGTGCAACAGTAAAACAAGCAAAGGATATTCTGAGGTAAAAAATATAGAATCAGATAACAGCAGTTCCTGTGAAGCACTGGTGTCAGA
Organism: Oophaga pumilio; assembly: GCA_009801035.1. Classification (NCBI taxonomy): domain Eukaryota; kingdom Metazoa; phylum Chordata; class Amphibia; order Anura; family Dendrobatidae; genus Oophaga; species Oophaga pumilio. The sequence continues at coordinate 81,091 of VIAB01009635.1, read as the reverse complement.
AGTTCCTCAAACTGTAACTCCTGCTGGGAACTCAATAGCGCCGGCAACAGCTGGCGCGGTTTTTTTTTCCAGGAAGGTCCTGTGGGCAACAAAGCCCCGTCTTCTGGTGACAACGGTTGGTCTCCGTTATCTTCCGCTGCCCCTAGTCCATGTACTGAACTAGCTGACAGCGATGAGGGCCACAGTCTGTACGAGCCCAACGTGGCTCGGCAACTATATTTTGGCAAAGTCAGGGCGTAAGTGTCTGACTCTGGAGAGATATTCGCTGGCAACGTCAGGATGCAACTGTCAGTCCTGTCTGTGGTCCCACTTATGTGCCACGTGTGCTGTACTCATGGACACTTAACGTGCGGCGCCTGTCTCTCTGGTAGTAACCGGCATACTGCACCTTCTCTCTGTAGTCACCGAGCACACTGCACCTCTTTCTGTAGTCACCGGGCACACTCTGCACATTTCTCTTCCTCTCTTGTCCCCGCTGCTGGCGGCGGGAGATGGCCGACCCTGGCCTGCATGATGCTGGTGCTCCCCGGACGGAGCACTCTTCTGCCTGGCTGCTGATGCTCCATTCATGGCAGCGGTCACTCTTAGGACAGCTTCAGAGCGCTGGGCTCCTTTCCTGGCAGCGGTCCCTCTCTGGACAATAGGGCCCTGTTGCAGCACTGGTACTCTGTGGTGGGGAAAGGGGAAGCAGAGCGCCGCTCGTCGGTGTGCATTCAAGCCCAACTGACCTGTTCGCAAGCTTTTCTCTTTTATCCCCCCGCTGCTGCACGCGCTTTCCTGCTGTCTCTCCCCACCCTCCTGGTTCAAGAGGTTGGTCCAGCTCACTAAAGCTTCCCCCCGGGAACAGGGGATGCAGTCTCTTCAGTTCCGAACCCAGCATGCAGGTACCTGCGGTCCAGTCGTCCGCCTTACAAGAGACCAAGCAATTACAAAATGTGCAAGGCGTGCATTAAAGAGGTTGTCCACTACTTTTACAGTGTACAACCTCTTTAATGATCTGCGGGTCCGGCACTCGGAACCCCCATCAATCAGCCGTTATAGAAGTACTTGCAGATCTTGGCCAACTACTTGTAGTAGCCAGGGCTTGTTACTGCACATCTGCCTCCTATTGAATTGAATACAGTACAAGTAGACAGCCACGCTCCGCAAGTAAGTACTTCCGGCCGGCTGCCACAAGCACTGATTACAGTTGATCGGCGGAGTGCTGAGTGCCAGACCCCACTGATCAATGTAAAAGTAAAATGTAAAATGTAAAAGCATTGGACAACCTCTTTACGGAACAGGGAAGTGGAAGTGCTGATGATTGTGCAGGCAGATGCCGAGGACGTGGGGCAGGTGTGCACTTAACGACTGACACGTGGACAAGTACTTGTGGCCAGGGATGCTACATTTTCCTGATGGCACACTGGATGAACATTGTGGAGGCGCAAGTGCTCCTGATGCATAGGATTGCTGGCCCTACTTATATCAGGGTTTCCTTCTTATTCCACAGCAGTCTTCACCCTCTCCTGCTCCTCATCCTCCATCTCCGATGTGGTATCTCAGAGCTGGAAGCTCTGCAGCATGTCCTCAGCAAAGTGGCAACAGGCTCTGCTGAAGCTAATTTGTCTAGAAGACAAATCACACAACATGGCAGAGTTACTTAAAGGAATAACAGACCAGACAGATCTGTGGTTTATGCCCCTGAACCTCCAACAATGTATGGTTGTGTGTGATAAGGGGCGTAACTTGGTGGTGGCTATGAAGATTGCCAAGCTCACACACGTACCATGCTTGTCACATGTGCTCAGCTTGGTAGTTCAGCGGTTTCTGAAAACATACCCAGATTTGCCAGAGCTTGTGGTCAAGGAACGCCGCATCAGCGCCTATTTCCGCAAATCAGTTACAGCTGCCCCCCTCTGGCAGTGCTGCAGCAGCGCATGCAAGTGCCAACTCACTTACTGGTGTGCGACATCACTATGTGCTGGAAATTCACACTGCACATGCTGGCAAGGCTTTGTGAGCAGATGAGGCCAGTGGTTGAGTACAAGATCCAACATACTGGTCGGTATTCTGGTTAACCTCCGCATATAACAACTGAAGAGTGTGTATGGATGTATGACATTTGTTTGGTTCTCCAAAACTTTGAGGATTCCACAAAGATGGGGAGCGGTGATGATGTAAGGGATGTGCCGGGACCGTGTCAATACTCCTATTGCTTGCATTTGTATAATTGCATGTTATCCCCTTGTTTGTCCCGGTACCATGTATTACAGTGTGTATATATATATGTATAATGAAATATTTTCTAAGATATACCTAGGGAAAGTTTAGTACCCTAGCCTAGACACTAGATGGGGTACACACTAGTTCCACTCACACAGGACTGTGAATAGTTAAAGTAGGAGGGGCATGGTGAGTTAAGCTAGAGGGATTTCCTTATTTTAGTCAGTCGGGGCCAGGGTGCCCATGGGCTCAGGAGGGCAGTTTAGCCCTGAGCAACGCCATGTCACGTAATGTTTTGAGTAAAGTGAGAAGCCCAGCCATTCTGTAGCAACAAGCTAGGAAGGCAGCAAGGCAGAATTACAGTGGGTTACAGCAGTGTGACGCAGAAGCTGAAGGAAAGGCCTGGAGAGCACAGGGACGCAGGAGATTCCATGATGTGGCAACTGAAGCCCTAAGAACCAGGTCGAAATGGCTGAGGTGAACACCCAACCGCAGTGAGTAAAAACAGAAGGGACACTGCATTATCGTTGAAGGCGGTCGGTCCCCGTAATGTGCTAGAGGCCATAGGAAGTACCACAGGAACACATACTGCAATACAGGAGGGCAGGTCACTCGCTATGTGGCAAGTGACTTCGAAGGCTGAGGCTGAAACACTCTTGTCTGGGGCGAAACAGGCTAGGGAAGGTCTAACCGTGGCAGAGCTAAACTGAGAGGACACTGAGGAACCGTGTGAGACGATCCGACCCGGGTACGTGCTGTGTGTCAGAGAAAGAAGTTCAGGGAAAGCGGAAGAAATGTGCAGAATGAAGCCTGTCGTTAATACTGTGAAGAACATGGATGTGCTGTGCAAAGACATCAGTAAAGTTGTTCAGTTTGAAGTTAATTTGGACTGTGTCTCAATTTATGCCAAACCAACTATGGTAAGCCCACAGCAACACAGAAAGGTCCCTGATGGTGAGGGAAATGAAGTAACAGGTATGCTGACTGAAAACTGTCATGTCTATGTGAGGGGAGACCAGGACACCGTTGCCCTGGAGTCCTCGGCCACGACTATAGTCCTGGCCGACCCTTACACTTGGCGTAGTCGGCAGGATGCTGAAGTCGTGCAGCGTGGGAGTGCTGTAAAAGTTGTCACTGATGTGACAAGAAAAGATGAAACTGATGTGACAGGAAAGGTTGAGACGGAAGATTTGACGGAAGTGCCTCAGATGCTATGGAAACTCTGGAGGATTTGATATGGATTGATAGACTATCATGTGGAGATGCCGCAAAGAGAGTAGAGACTGAAATTCATAATGTCACCACTTTATTGGATATGCCTGAACTTTTATGTGGGAATAAAAACACCTCAGTGACAAAGGTAGCGGTTAAAAAGATGGCGGCGAGTGGTGACAGGAAAGAGAATGACAACTGTGACTCCGCCCTTCGTGGGCATGTCCTGAAAAGAGCACAAAAGTTTGCCTGCTAGTCATTGTTGACCCGCCTATGGTGGGTGTGGCTAAAGGAGGAGGAGCGGGCCAAACCCGGGCGACAGAGTGATGAAATACCTGACGTGCTCTCCGTACCTGAAGCCTGAGGTCCCCAGCGGCTGCTGGGACCAGACCATTGATCCGGAGTTCCAAAACCCCAAGGCCCAGTGGAGCGGGAGCCACGGGACCCCCAGCATCAACATCCCCGGAGACCGGGATCCTCTCTTTCGGAGCCGGAGCTTGTACGTCAGTAGGTGGAACCTTGTGATCGGGAACTAACAGCCAGGGGAATGGAAACAGCAACCACCCCGGAGGAACCCGCTCCAGAAGCTAAGTCAACGCCGGAATTACCTCAACGGGTATCAGAGCGCGCAACTGCAGTAGCGCAGAGATCCAACGATCATGGAACGGGCGTAGCCAAGCTGCGGGAGCTGGAGGCAGTGAGTGCACCATGATGCTTGACCACAGAAGGCTGGTCCATGCCCTGCTCCCTCACTCCAGATACACGGCCTGTCACTCGGCCTCTCATCCCAGGGAGCAAGGCCCTGCGTAGCAGTCCAGTGCATCTCGGCCTGTCACGTTATCACCTGGAGTTGTATGTGGACCCGGAACAGGTGCAGTCGGCCCCCTGTTCCCCGGTCATTGTATGATCAAGTGCTGCCCCTCTCTTGTCATGGTGGCAGCAAGAGGACTCAACACCTGCAGCTGCAGGGTCGTCTACAGGAGCATGGGCATGGAGCCCGATATGGAATGGAGTGGCACGGGTTACGTGCCGCTGACAAGTGGATGTTATTTAAAAATGTATGACTCCTTTGCAAAAGTTGTGCCTGTTGCACCATGTAAATAAGAATACAGGAAAGTTCCGCATCCTTGTGGGCGAAGGAACCCTTGGGCACAACAAAGTCGGGTGTAGTGAGGCCGGTACGGGCCACAGTTGAATGTTTTGTTTTACCCCCATTGAACTGTTTGTTTTTCTACTTGGTGGCAGAACTTTGCCCTCACAGAGCAACGTATCCTGGGACTGATGGACAATGTGCGGCTGTAGCAACAGACTGTGTTCCAGGACCAGGCAGCCTGCATACGGTATACGGGACCATGCTTTTTGCAAAGGAAGGGGGGGAAACTCCTTCCACAAGGACTGTGGACCCCATGGATGGGTCACGATGTTGTATATATGTTTTAATCTGGTGGAAAGGACCAGAGTCTAATGGACTGTGGGTGTGACCTGGAGGACTGTGAGCCAGGCATTCCCATTTAAAGCCTATGGACTCTTTTGTTTTTTTTTGTTGCACCCTTCCTGCTGAAAAGCAGGACACCGCCCTAGGTCTGTGTTAAAGGCTGTGGGACACTGCAGCTTCAGGTGGTGTCATATTTAAAGGAAGGGGGAACTCATCACTCTAAAGGACTTTTTTTTATTATTCTAGTTTTACCTTTTTCCTCCCTGCGTGCAGTATTCCATGTATATAATAAAAGTGTTGTATGGTTGGGGACAAAAAAAAAGGAAGGAGGAAAATAAGGGATGTGCCGGGACTGAAGAGTGTGTATGGATGTATGACATTTGTTTGGTTCTCCAAAAGTTTGAGGACTCCACAAAGATGGGGAGCGGTGATGATATAAGGGATGTGCAGGGACCATGTAAATACTCCTATTGCTTGCATTTGTATAATTGCATGTTATCCCCTTGTTCGTCCCGGTACCATGTATTACAGTGTGTATTTATGTATAATAAAATGTTTTGTAAGATATACCTAGGGAAAGTGCAGTACCCTAGCCTTGACACTAGATGGGGTACACCCTAGTTCCACTCACACAGGACTGTGAATAGTTAAAGTAGAAGGGGCATGGTGGGTTAAGCTAGAGGGATTTCCTTATTTTAGTCAGTAGGGGCCAGGGTGCCCGTGGGCTCAGGTGGGCAGTTTAGCAATGAGCAACGCCATGTCACGTAACATTTTGAGTAAAGTGAGGAGCCCAGCCATTCTGCAGCAACAAACTAGGAAGGCAGCAAGGCAGAATTACAGTGGGTTACAGCAGTGTGATGCAGAAGCTGAAGGAAAGGCCAGGAGAGCACAGGGATGCAACTTATCGCAGGGGCTGAAGCCCTCAGAACCAGGGAAAAATGGCTGAGGAAACACCCAACCACAGTGAATTAAAACAGAAGGGACACTGCATTATCGTTGAAGGCGGTCGGTCTCCGTAATGTGCTAGAGGCCATAGAAGGACCACAGGAACACTTACAGCATTACATGAGGGCAGGTCACTATCTATGTGGCAACTGACTTCGGAGGCTGAAACACTCTTGTGTGGGGCGAAACAGACTAGGGAAGGTCTAACCGTGGCACAGCTAAACTGGGAGGACTCTGAGGAACCGTGTGAGATGGTCTGACCCTGGTACGTGCTGTGTGTCAGAGAAAGAAGTACAGGGAAAGCGGAAGAAATGTGCAGAATGAAGCCTGTCGTTAATACTGTGAAGAACATGGATGTGCTGTGTAAAGACATCAGTAAAGTTGTTCAGTTTGAAGTTAATTTTGACTGTGTCTCAATTTATGCCAAATCGACTGTGATGAGCCCACAGCAACACAGAAAGGTCCCTGATTGTGAGGGAAATGAAGCAACAGGTATGCTGACAGAAAACTGTCATGTCTATGTGAGGGGAGGCCAAGACACCGTTGCCCCGGAAGTCCTCGGCCACGACTATAGTCCTGGCCAACCCTTACAATGACGCCTTTGTCAGCACAACTATCCACCTTCTGTGCCTACTTAAACAGCCAATGCTTACAATTAAACATTAAACTTTGCACGCGGACCAGGTGAGGATAGAGAAAGACATAACAGAGAGATTGTAGCCAGCTTAGCGTCATCTCATCTGCTCAGTGCGGATTGGGTAACAATGAGGAGGTGGATGCTGAGGAGGAGGAAGAGGAGGAACAGGAGCTGGTGGCTAGTGCAGCGAAGTCTAGTAGTCACACAACTTTCATCCTATCTCTCCTACATGGATGGGCTGAGGATGGGAATTAGGAGGAAAAGAAGGAGGAGGAAGAGATGAAGAGTCGTCATCATTGTGGAGACAGGGAAATGTTGGCTGTAGGGACATTGTGACATATGACCGACTATATGAATAGCTGAGTTTCCTGTGATTCACGCGTTTCATTAATATTGGCCAAAAAAGAGCACTAGTTGTTGACCCTGTATACCCACGCTACAAGGAGAACTTTGCATCTAAAATGGTGCTATACCAGAAGGCCATTGTGGAAAATATGTTGAAAAAATTCCTATCAGACAATGCTAGTTGCACGGGGCAAGCCAAGGAGGGGAGGCCAGGGAAATGCACAGCAGAGGCAAGGGTACAGTGTGAAAGGCTTGGGTCAATTTCATGACAAAAGTTCGGGTTTGGGTACCAGAACAGCACCAGAACCCGGACCCCATTCACTTGAACACGGATTAACATGGTTATTGTTTCATTACGGTTGTATGTAAAAACTTACATAAAGCGTAAAATAATAGTTCAGGAGCAAATTACTCATCCATAGAGTATTACATATATGCTTTCTATCACATTTTTGTGGTATTTAACAGTAGAAAAAAAACGTTTGAAAATTTTGCTTGTTTCTTCACTTTTCAAACCCATACAATATGTATGGGTTTGCATTAACTCTTTACACTCCATCCATATCGGCCCCTCTGTCCTTTCCTCTCCTATGTATAGCACTCACGCTCTTTTCACACTGCTAAACAGCACAAATCCACTCAGTCCCACCATCCAACACACAAGACGCTCTCACAAATCACTTAACCATCTGTTCACTCTTTCTATTCTCCTTCTTTTAGTCGATGGAGATATCTCTCCAAACCCCGGCCCCCCATGTTATAGCAAGTCAAACCTTCCAACTGCTACACTCAGAAACCCCTCTAATCTTATGAATATTCCCTGCATGTCTTCTGTCTCTTTTAATTGTGCCCTTTGGGATTCTCTCTCAGTGTGTAATAAACTCCCCTTCATCCATGACTTCTTCCTTTCAAATTCTCTAAACTTTCTGGCTCTTACTGATTATCCCTTGGGAAAATTAAAAATTAGGTCTAAAGCAATATTTTAGTGGAACAAATATAATTGTTAATATTTCTTATTCCACGTTGCATTAATTCCTGTGAAGCCCCTGAAGTGATCACACATTTTCTGAAATCAATTTTGAATACATTGAGGAATGCAGTTTTTAAAATAGTATCACTTTTGAGAATTTTTCTGCTAAATACACCCCTCAAAGTCGCTTCAAACCTGAATAGCTTGGTAAGCCAAAAAAATGGATTTGTAAATTTTCTTGAAAAATGCAAATTTGCTGCTAAACTTTTAACTTTTCTAACATCCTAACAAAATAAAAGATAGCTGGAAAAATAATGCTGATGTAAAGTAGACATAGGTTTGTTTGATATGATTATTTGCTATAAGGGAATAAAAATTCCAAGTTACAAAATTGAGACATTTTCAACATTTTCACCAAATTTCAATAGTTTCATAAGTAAACATACATTTTATTGACCTACATTTGCCACTAACAAAAAGTACAATGTGTCAGGAAAAAACAATCTCAGAATTGCTGGGATATGTAGAAGCTCCAGAATTATTACCATTGGTCAGAACTGAAAAATGGAGCTTGGCCATTAACCCTACGATGCATGACATTCGGAATCTACACTCTTACTTATCCCGGGCCTTTTAGGCCCGTTTGCAACTTATATGGAAAGAATTGACAAAAAAAAAAATAGGCATTTTTTTAGTTTATTTCAAAATTGTAAAGTCAGATATGACAAATGCACACAATTATAAGTGGTTATAAAGAGAAATAACATGTAAATTGAAGTAAACAAAACCTGCAACTAGTTTTTGTTTCTAACTTTTCCTTTACTTTTCAATTTTATTACTCTCCATCACAATTTTCGCATGTTATCTTCTCTAAAGAATGTTCTTTACAAACATTTTTGTAAAAAAGTGGCTCGGCCCCTTGGGGACTTTAAGATAAACTGTAATTTTAATTTTTATCTCACAAATCAGTGGCATCCATGAAAATAAAAAAAATCATATTAGTATTTTATCTTATCAAATAAATTAACTTCTGTCTCCTTCTTCATTGATCTTTCTTTTTCAGTCTGTATTCAGTGAAGACAGACTTATCCAACACTGAGATAGAAGATGGCAGTTGGTGCTCTTGAGATTTTGTCAGATTGGGTCAATTTGGACAGTATTGCCCCACATATGGTGCCTGGTTGGTAGAATTGATTTTTGATAAGAATTTGTGCGTTTTGAGTCCTATTTTCAAAAAGAGTCACATGAGTCATTATAGCCTCATCTCCTGCTCTGTAATATCCTCTCGGAGTGGCAGGGATCTAATCCTCCCAGCAAAACTCTTGGAAGCAT
>VIAB01009632.1:64169-82479 GCA_009801035.1 Oophaga pumilio | reverse complement strand
GTCTCTGTCCAAATATTTATGGACCTAACTGTATGTTGGTCACTCATTTGACTCCTGAAGCCTACGCATACATTTACATTGGTAGATTTCCCAGCCATGTATGCTAAACATGTTCAACTGATGCGGTGCAATCCATATCTTACGGCTCCATACATTAAAGCAGTTTCGTCAAGTTTGTAAGTTTATCCCCTACCGATCCTGAGAACAGGACTCTTACAATCCCCGTATGAGTGAATCGGAGGTTGCGCACACACCGCCACTTCATTCATTCTCAATAGGAGCTCTCGGCTGGTCTTCGGCACTCCCATTAAGAATGAATGTAGTGGACTTGCACATTCTCGACCTCCGCTCTATTCTAAGGGTTACTTCAGAGTCCCTTTCTCAGGAACGGTTGGAGACACAGTGGTCGTGCAGGAGAACGGAGCATAGGAGACAAAGTGCATAAGCTGTGCGGCCTCCAGACTTGAAAAAAACTCTGCAGAACTATTCTGAAGGAGAAGAGTTGCAGAGAGGGGACAGAATTAGGTAGTGCCCCGTTTCAGGTGACAGTGATGAAACCAGCTTTTGATGTAAAAGGTCAGTGCACCAAAACAGGAGATTTGGCGCCAAGAGAGGTGGCAGGCACTTTCGCCACAGCTTCAGCAGCCAAGATAGTAGGCCGAAGCCACGGGTACCAGCCAGGCCCTGAACCTAGATGACAACAGTCAAGCACCGAAGACCCGAACAACCCCGGTTATGCTTCCTGACCTAGATAATGCTCGTCAACAGTCAGGGACCAGCCTCCACCAATACAGACCGAGGAGACGTTCGTCGATGGTCAAGGCTCGAAGAGTCCTTGGGAATACCTAGCCAGAGACTCCTGGGACAGTGATCGAAGGAGACATGTGAGATGGTCCGTCACTTCCAGCACTGACCTACAGTACCGGGCATGGGCAGGTGGAGGGCTGCAGACCAGACGGGGTCCGGCTGACATTAGAGCGACCCACAGAGTGTTGATAGACTGTAAGAAAAACATGCGGCTAGTGAGACGGAGCAGCGGCACTTGTCAAGGCCCAGAAAACTGCAGAAACTTCTAGAGACTGTTCCTGCCAAATACTGGGATTGCCCCCCCTCCCACCACTAGAACTAGGTTGGACTGCAGACTCGGAGCGGATTCCAGAGTTTCTTGATGTATACTAATCCATATGCCTCTGTTATATAGTTTCTTGTCAAATACTCTGCAAATATTGTCCTTTTGTGATCTGTTATTTTCAGGATCTCTGTTTCTATTTTATATTGTTAGTCCATTAAGTAAAGTGTTGTTTCTACATGGTGCCTCCACTGTTGCATTTAGTCACCTTCTTACAGTCGGACCCCTAGCAATTGGGAAATTATCCCCAATCCTTTGGCTGCTTTTTATTAGAGCTGGATCCTACTCGCCCTTTAATTGTGTAGTTTTTTAGCCGGGAGAGGCATGTTTGATAAATATTAGGTTTAGGGTCCCATCAAAGAAAATTTGCCTTGTTGTGACTGATGGACTCTCATAAATTGGCCAATTTGTACGCTAAGTACCTTCATTTTATAAGTATATTCTAAGTAGCAGTAATGCAGCCCAGGTTTCATATATTCAATACTTGCATACATCTTAGTTCTTACAGAGTGCTGCTGTATGCTTTATTTGTATATTATGCAGTCACAGCTACTTGCACCTGTTGACACTCCTGTTTGGAGGTGTTGGTAAATTTATTGTTCAATTGTATGGATAAGGCCGGGGTCACACTTGCGAGTGCAATGTGAGAAACTCGCGCGAGTCTCTCGCCTCAATACCCAGCACTGCCGCTGGCACTCGGGACCGGAATGTGCGTCTGCATGTATTTCTATGCAGCCGCACACTCTGGCCAAGTGCTGGCGGCAGTGCTGGGTATTGAGGCGAGAGACTCGCGTGAGTTTCGCAAGTGTGACCCCGGCCTTAGACTTAACTTCCAAATTTGGTACAACCATTGGGTATCAGCAGGATTGGGCTGCCATCTGCAAACATGAAAAAAAAATGGCACCATTCAATTAGGCATATTTTTCTGAAGTCAGATGAAACTGTTTGCAGCTGGCCGTCACCGTGGCTGAAAGGTGCTCTACCTGATGAAAGCGTCTCTTTGTATTGGCGTAGAAAATATGAAGGTGGCACTCTGTCTCAAGTAAAATTCTCTTTTATTCAAACATGTTAAAACATGGAAGTGGGTAAGCAGGTATCCTTATGGACGAAGGACGTCTCACGTCTCACCGTCACCGACGCTTTAACGGATCCAGGTACAGAAATACGTGGGTAAAAACATCCTCTCAAGCCCCGCCAACCTGAGAACTTTTGGGTCTGAATTATGAACCTCAGGTATCTGCTCAATGACTCTAGTAGACCCTTTACCAGTAATAATGGTTTTGTAATGTTCTCTGAATCTCACATGAATGAGTTCACCCACCTTAATAGGGTGTGTAATGAGGTTCAACTTACAAGATGAGCAGAAATTACCTGCTAATTTGGACTTTTTTAAGCCAATTATTTGAGACGGTCTTGGGCTACAGTCTAATGTGTATTGGGGCCTCCTGAGTGTTCCCTGACAGATGATGTTGGGTACTGATAAATGTTGACCCTTTTGTTCTCCAGAAGATAAGCCACCATTACAGGTACGGTATCTGGCAGCAGCTTACTCAGCGCTCCCTATTGAAAACATGAAATCTCTGTCAAACCAAGCATTTATATGCTTGGAGGAATTAAGGCCCCGTCTCACATAGCGAGATCGCTAGCGAGATCGCTGCTGAGTCACAAGTTTTGTGACGCAACAGCGATCTCCCCAGCGATATCGCTGTGTGTGACACGCAGCGACGATCAGCCCCCCTGCTGGGTATCGCTGATTGTCGCTGAATGTCCTGGACATTTTTTTGATCGTTGGTCTCCCGCTGGCCAGCACGCATCGCTGCGTGTGGCAGGCAGGAGACCAGCGATCAGCGAGCTGGAGCTGGTAACCAAGGTACACATTGGGTTTCTAGGCTTCGCTCGGCGCCTAGAAACCCGATGTGTACCTTGGTTACCAGCTCCCTGCACCAGCGCGCTGGTTTTTAATTTACACTGTGGGTAACTAAGCGGCGTGCGTCGCTTGTTACCTGCATAGTCGCTGTCCTGATCGCTGCTGAGAGCTGCCTGTTTGGCAGCTCACCAGCGATCATGTAGCGACACACCAGCGATCCTGACAAGTTCATATCGTTGTCGGGATCGCTGGTGTGTCGCTATGTGTGACGGGGCCCTTAGGAGAGGTCACTATCACAAGCGTGTGGCCAGTTTTACTTATATCCTCGAAGAGAAGGCTCCAGTCCATGGTCTATAAGCCTCCATAGACATTAGATGAAGGTTACTGTGAAGGGCTGGTCTTGTTCTAAAGACTGTTGGACCAATGCACGTAGAGCGGAATCCATGGCTCTAAGGAATGCAGACTTTTTCCAGCATGGTGCACCGGTTACATCAATCTTATTGTTGTGCTGTGTTTTATTAGAGATTTACTTGCTCATCGGTTCAGCAATCAATGTTTCCATTCAGTGACAGTAAGCATTGGAAGATATGCACTCTGCATTTTATGCATACATAAGGCCAGACCCAAGATTGGTAATCAAGGAAAGAAATCATTCCATCGCTCTTGTTAGTGTCTCAGGGGTCACTAGCCATTGTTCTCCCAGCCAATAGTCCCATCATGTGGATTGGGATTGTAGACCCAGCATTAGAGCCATCACCACAGGGGTCTCATAGTCTCATATGCAGTCCCAGGTGATGGGTCCAGCCTGAGGAAAATACCTCCATCAATGCACACTTAGCTTTGGGGGGATAGTGTGAACATTTATGCCCATCCAGGGGACTGATACCAGGAGAAGGAGAACAATAAGCCACATGTTTAGTGAGTGAGTTGGTGCAGTGACATTGAGGGGCGAAAATCTATTGCGGAGGTCCTGGTGCCCATGTATATATGGCCTATGGAGATTGAAAATCGTTTGCCGGCTGGGCTGGATACATGTGCTACGGTCGTGGGATCTGTCATCTGGATTTGAGGAACTATCTTAAGGACTGTTGGTGCTGGCTGGAGTTGGATACATGTGCTACCGTTGTGTTATCTGTTGTCTGGAGGAGCGTGGACTATGACTACAGACTACATTGGAGGGAGATATAAAATCTGTGGGCCAACCAAAAGTTGAGAGATACTGAGTATCTTCTGATACGGGGGCTGTGGAACTACCGGCTCCGTGGTGGGGATCTTGCCGACTGCAGGCAATGCATTTTGGCCATCTACCAGGAGTTGTTGTAAAACCATGTGGAACATAACGAATAAAAAATAGTTGCATCAATTACCTGCCTAGGTGAATATTAAAGCTCACAACCTCAGATCTTCACAGTGACATATAATAAAGCATACATGCTCTATGCACAAACCTCATAAACTTTCCAAAAACTTTGCGAGTTGAATTCTAGAACATTTTCTTACCACTGAAATTTGTATTGAGACACAGACATTTTTTTATTGGCTTTATATATTTATACTTTGGTTTGGAGGAGAGAATTAGCCACATTTCCGAGCTAAATAAAACCCCTTACCATGGAATAAGTATATCGCTACAGTGTCCTTACAAGTGCCAAACATGCTTACCTATAAGTTACAGTCATAGTGATCCTATAAGTGATCTTCTCTGGCTAATAAAGGACAGGCATAATCACATACCATAGACCACACTGAAATTAAAGGACTGAGGGCCCTAGAGATCCTATTTGGACATCCTTTTTCAATAGGTCACAAAATAAAGATGATCTAGAGACCCCGCTGTTAAGAGATCCAGTTTAAGTAATCATTTTGACTCTAAGTAGCTGTCCACTTTGTGCACTTGAAAAAGTAATTACAAAGTGTCCTCTTGCTTGGACTCCCCTTTGATCCTATGAAAACCTGGCAATAAGTATTCAATTTCCCTATAGCGCCATCACAAAGGAAATTAAGCATTACATAGATCTCAGTTCAATTAATAGAGTGTCTGCAGGACAGGACTGCTCTCCACCTTGTCAAAGAGATTGGGATCCTGACCAAAGGACTCCCCTCTAGTTGAGGTAATTGGCTATATACTAGAAAACAGTACAACCACAGGTACATGTATAAGACGCAAGTTGAAACGCGTTGATCTTGTTTCATAAGTGTAATACAGTGCTGGACAGAATATGTTAGCTAAGTGATTTTATCTGCTTGGAATAAAAATTTTATTTTTTTTACCAACCTTCGCCCTTCGCTGGATTTCCTCTTCCTTTTGGAACCACAAGTATTGTTAGAACTCGAACCCAGCAGCTCTTGTGCACCAGTTGTTCCCTCTGAGCTATTCAGCTCGCTGGACAGTTTCTTGCTAAACCACATACTAGCAGCTGTGTGGTTCCTGATTGTCTCCATCCTGAGTTCTTCATTGTCTCCTCCCTGAGTTCCTGATTGGCTCAACCCTGTGATCTTCAGATTGAACACCCTACTTAAACCTGGCACTAGTTTGAGCTCCCAACCTTTAGTCTAGCTTCTTTCCAACTGCTGCTTATCCTCAAGATTCTACTGCTGCTCAGTGTACCAACCTCTGGCTAAATCCAACTACGTTACCTGCTTAACCTCCCATCTATACTGCTGCTCCGTGTACCGACCTCTGGCTATATACTGACTACGTTATCTGCTTATACTTCCAACTATACTGCTGCTCCGTGTACCTGTGTGACCCAGCTACGCTTGGTGCCACATGTTCCCTGGAGGATGCACAGAAAGGTAATTCACAATCACCCGATATTCATTCACACTTCACAATTCCCTATAGTGCCACCAGAGGGAGCCCTGTAGAGTATATAAGGGTGTGGAGAGACGCAGCAGTAGACATTCCAGAGCCAGTGCTCGTTCAACCAGTCTGAGCCAGTCTGAGTTGATTTCCTGTCAGAGCAGAGCTCAGAGCAGAGTGCAGACAGACGGAGATTCCTGTCAGATGAGACAGAAGCAGAGAAGCAAACTGTTACCTCAGAACGTGCTGACTGTTAGTTCCCTAGGGAAGTGGAAAGTGACTCTCGGAGTGTGCACAGATCAGTCTGACGGAAGGTCCTGATAGCTGCTTCGGACAGAGCCTAAGAAAGAAGTGAAGGAAGGGGAACTGCAGTACTTGTAACACCGAGCAAACTGAGGTACTGTTAGAGAGCGGTGAAGAGAAGAAAGCTGACACCTACTGTTGCCTGTGCTTATGTTAAAGGTGTGAGTAGGGCGACAGGCGAGTGGACAAAGAGAGAGAGTGACTGAGGAGAAATAGCAACGATAGCTTGCCTCCGCTCTGCACAACCGGACACCGGGTCCGAGCTTGCTAGAACCTTCACGGCTAGTGGGAGAAACCGGAGACCCTGCTGGACTTCAGGTCGCAGAGGGGCTCTTCAGTGCTGATACGTAACCGGGGTCAGGAAGAACAGGAGTCAGGCCTGATCAGCCATAGAGGACTTAGTTCTGTCCAAAAGAAGGCTCCACCACAATGTCAGCCGGGCGTAGCTGTTCTACACGGAGTTAAACTTAGCTTCATGCAAGTTAGAAACTCATACACATCAAGAAGTAAGGAGGCCTTAAACCTACTCAGTGATTACTGGACGTGCATCCTCCACCCTGAGCAGCTTCCCGGGACGTGCCTGCAAATATCACCAATAAAGGTACGGAAAGAGACTCATTGTGTGTCTGCCTTATTGCTTGCACCCCCTGCACCGCCATATACCTCAAGGGATCAGTCTTACCTGTGGAAGACTTAATACCTTGCTGCCCAGTTACAACCCCTTCGAGGATTCACCCTGCAGCGCTGGTCACCCTGATCAGAAACCACAGGTGGCGTCACGAACATTTCTAAATCCCCTGTAAATTTCCCCCTTTGAATGAGCGCCCAGGGCAACGGACCAAGCTGCGCTACCCGTGACCTCTTCCCCATTGAAGTGAACGGGCTCGGTGCCGAGTACCCCATAAGCCCTGGTACGTGCGACTCATCCTGACCTCTGGCTATTTCCTGACAATGCTACCTGCTGGTGCTGTCCCTAGTGGTTGCAATATCACTACTCCAACTCAGGTCAGTCCATAACAGGTATAAAGACATGTATTTTCATCAATAGGAGCGGTGGTATACCACAGATGAAGACCATTGTTGGATATTTAGTATTTGTTAAGCTCACTAGATGAGATGAATCCACCAAACCCAAGGTCTGGGTGGGCACAGAGGCCACAGCAAACAAGTGAGATACACAGGACACACATGGCTGGGATAATGGATACCACAGGGAGGTGGGAGACATCCAAGAGACGGTCTCACAGACAGGCAGCTGGAATGCTGGAAACCGTAGTCGGGAGATGTCCAGGAGATCACAGACAGGCAGCTGGGATACTGGAAACTGCAGTCAGCAGATGTCCAGGAGACTATGTACTAGCAGTTGGGATGCTGGATACCATAGTCAGCAGATGTCCAGGAGATCATGTACAGGCAGTTGGAATGCTGGAAACTACAGGCAGGCAGGAGACATCCAGGAGACCATGTACAGGAAGCTGGGATGATTGAAACTGCAGGCAGGCAGGAGACATCCAGGAGACCATGGACAGGCAGCTGGGATGTTGGAAACCGCTGGCAGGCAGGAGACATTCAGGAGACCATGGATAGGCAGCTGAGATGTTGGAAACCGCTGGCAGGCAGGAGACATCCAGGAGACCATGGATAGGCAGCTGGTGTGCTGAAAACCACAGGCAGAAGGCCACAGACAGGCAGCTGGCATGTTGGAAACCGCAGACGAGAGTCGTACAGGAGACTGCAGGCAGCTGTGAAGCTGGAAACCACAGATGGGTAGGAGACTTCCAGGAGACTGCAGACAACCAGCAAAGCAGGTCATGGTGCTTAGAGCAACTAAAAGCACTGAAGTCTTAATACCAAAACACAGGTGTGTGTCTTGGTGAGTCTTATACAGGTCCTGGCAGGTGCTTACATGTTATCACGCCGGGCCATAACCCCATGACCTGGGTGAGGGTATGCAAAGCGCTGATCCAGGACAGGTGCATAACAGTTTTATTACAGACAACATAGAAAATGAATACCCAACATATATAGTCAGAAGAGAAATCAATAGTAAGTAACCAGAGGTTGTAGAGATACAGCAACTGAGAACATATTATCACTGGGGATCCATAAACTGATTGACACAATAAAGGGATCTTCGGATGCTTGCATTACAACACAATTTACCTCCCCATTGCACTTTGTATGGCAGCTCTGGAGATATCCTGAAAAGTAGCAAGGACCTCTTGTTCTAATAATTGACTTCAGCTCAGAGACCCCTACCGATGCTGCCTTCTAACATCTATCGTTGACACGCAGAAAGACTGTTAACATGTATCTGATACTGCTAGATAGTTCATTAGTAGAATGTGTTTAAGAATAAGCTATGTCTATTGTTTCAACCGCCAAGAGATGTAATTGGAGCTCCTACTAGAAGAATACAGCATATTTACTAAATTATTGGGACAGCTACACCTTACATCTGCTGGAGCTATAACAGCTCCCGCTCTTCTGGGAAGGCTTTCTACACAACTTTGCAGGTGTCTGAGAAAATTTTTGCCCCTTCATTCAGAAGAGCATTTGTGAGGTCAGACCCTGATGTTGGAGGAGAGGCCAGGTTCACAATTTCCAGCCTAGTTCATCCTAAAGGTGTTGAATGGGGTTGAGGTCTTACCTCGGGTCCAGTCATGATCTTCTACACCAGACTCCCCCAAACATGTCTTTATGGAGCTGGTGCACTAGGTGCAGCCATGGGGAACAGAATAGGGCCTTCCCCAAATTGTTCTCACTAATTTGTAGGTTACAATTGACCAAAATGTCTTGTATCTTGAAGCATTAAGATTTCCCTTTACTGGAGCTAAGGGGCCGTGGCCGATCCCTGAAAAACAAGTCCATAGAGTTATCCCTATACCAAACTGTACAGTTCTCATGGCATTCACCAAACCCAGGAATGTCCATCATACACCAGATAGAGAAGCATGATCCGTCACTGCACAGAACACTTTTCCTTCAGAGCCCAATGGTGGTGCTTTTAAACCACTTCTTCAGACACCCTGCATTGTGCTTGGTGACGTAAGGCTGCCATGTAGCAGCTCGGTCTTGAAGCTCCAGACGGGACGCAGTGTTTGTGTTGATGTTAGTAATAGAGGAGGTCTGGACTCTGCAGTTATGGAGACAGCAGACTTTTGATGACGTTTATGCCTTCTGCTAATCAGCACACCGAAACGTCACTCCGTAGGTGCTCTCTACTTCGTGGGTGAGTTGCTGTGATTACTAAACGCTTCCACTTTCAGTGATACCACTCACTATTGATCGTGGAATGTAAGGAGTGAAGACCTTTCATTAACTGACTTTTTACATCTGTGGGTCCTATCACTCTTGATAGTAAAGACGGACGGCATGGCCGAGGGTACAGATTTTTTACATCGAGGGCAATGGGGCTGAATGAAAAACCTGAATTTTCTGATTGAAAGTTGTGTCCCAATCTGGTATAGTATATACCTGCCCAGATTGTAATAATCTACATCTCGGCATTTTGCACGGGAATTTGTGTGGGTAACGCTTCTGATCTTGGCATTTTATTTTACAATCCCTTTAGTAAATGAAGAAGCCACAAAGCGCACCACCCACGGTCACCGATTCCAGCGCATTGCTACTGTAGCAGGGCTCCTCTCTGAAGGCTATTTTATCAATTGGAAGATTGAAGGCTGTGTTTTTCATTTCGTGCTCAGTGAGATGAATCACGACCAGCCATTGCATCTCCAGGCGTGAAGTCTTCAAGTGAAGAGCAAGTTGCTTTATATCAGACGGATGAATTGATGCTGGAGTCACTAACCCTCTATCAATTATTGACTTTTTGCGATCATAGTTTAGAATCAACTAGTAAATTACAAATATATTTTCTAATTATAAAAGCAGATAAATGGCGACCTTGGGGCTTTACATTCCTCTCCCTGACCCTAATTAGAGCATCGTTAGCCATAAACCAGTAACATAATGGATGGATAATTCTTTATGAATATGATGTCTACATGGACACTTCTAAAAATGTTTCTTCGATCATATAGTCAAGTTTATCAACACCCCTCTAATGCACCCTGCTTTTTTCTCCAAGGTTGTTGGCATCTTCATAAATTATGACCAGCAGTCTAATTAATTAAAGTAAGTTTTAACCCCTTGCATTCGCAGCCAATTTTCAATTTTGCACTTTCGTTTTTTTTCTCTCCCTTCCTTCCAAGACTCCAAACTTTTTTTTATTCTTCTGCCAATATAGCCATATGACGGCTTTTTTTTCACTTTTTTTGGAACGATCTGTAGTTTTTAATGACACCATCCATTTTACCATATAGTGAATAGCAAAACGGGAAATAAAAATTCCAGGGGGATGAAATGGTGAGAAAAATGTAAATCTGCCATTGTTTTAGGTTTTGGGTGTTAATTGTATGGTAAAAGTGACTGAGTAGAATGATTATTATTATTATTATTATTATTATTCTCCAGATCAGTACAATCACTGTAATATCAAACGCGCAAAGATGTTTGTTTTTTTTTCTTTAAGCAATGAAAACAAAAATTCAGAATTTTTTTTTTTTAATTGGTTTGTATGAAGATTTTCCAAGACCCATAACGTTTTTAATTCTGACGTTTTGATTTTTCTTACCCTTAAATGCCGTTCTCAGAGACTGACAGCTGCATTTAATGGTTAACAGCAGAGATCAGAGCTCAGCTCCGGCTGCTGCTGTTAGATACAGGTCACAGGTATGAAACATAGCATAGTATATGGGAGTTCAGCTCCTGACTACCCTCCACATATGCCGGGCACCCCTGCAATGATATACATGTATATAATTTTGAATTAAGGGGTTACAGTTACTAATATACTTTTAAGGCTATGTGCACATGATGCGTTTTTGATGCATTTTATCTGTGTTTTTTTATGCGCGTAAATGCTCCAAAAACACAATGGAATACTAAAGCAAGGTAATTCAGTGTCACTCATAAAGTGTTGTGCACATGATCAGTAAATTTCCGTCCGTATTTGCAGCGTTTTATTCTCTGCATTATGTCAATTCTTTTTGCTTTTCTGCAGCGTTTTTGACTCATTGACCTCAATTGAGTCAGTCAAATCTGCAGCAAAAACGCAGGTGTAAAAAGGTTTGCGTATTTGCTGCAGATTTTCTGCCAAAATGCTGCGAATTGTCAAAGGAAATGGTGTCAGAAAGAGGAAGAGTGTGTGGGCCGAGAATGTGTGTGTGAGCGGAGAATATGTGCATGTCTGTCTGTGTCTGTCTGCGTTTGTCTGTGTCAATCTGCGGGTGTCTGCGTCTGTCTGCGGGTGTCTGTGTGTGTCTGCAGTTGTCTGTGTGTGTACCCATGTGTCACGGGGCAGTAGTAGGAATACAGGGGACGAGGAACCTGGGCACCTGAACTGCCCCTAAGGCTAAGGGAGGGCCTTGTCTTTCCTTAAAGGGAATCTGTCACCCCATTTTTGCCCTATAAGCTGCGGCCACCGCCATCATGGGCTTATCTACAGCATTCTGGAATGCTGTAGATAAGCCCCTGATGGCGGTGGCCGCAGCTTATAGGGCAAAAATGGGGTGACAGATTCCCTTTAACTTGGAAGTACACTTGAAGGTAGTGAGGCCCAAGTCACCGACCTGTCCCTATCTCCTGATTAGCCCTGAGCTAAACCCCCAACCCCCTCCCCAGGAGGTGAGACAGGGAATAACGGGAACTACATCAAAATAACCCAAGGAAAGACAGACACCTAAGGGTTAAATCAACTAAACAACAAGCACTTAGCTTTCTCTGCTGCAATGCACCGCACAGCAGAGTAAGGCACCAAATCAGGGAAACAGCAGAAGTACCACTGCGCTCAGCAAGCTCCTGACTCCAGCTTGGTTGGTCTCCAAAAAGCAGAAGTATCACCAACAGTCAGCTGACACCTCAGGTGACCTTTTAAAGGATGGTGGGAATGGTCACCACCTTCTCCTGACAAGTCAGCAGCAATGTAATTACACCAGCGGCCACCGGGAGAAAAGACTGATATTAACCCCCGATGGCCTGAAAGGAAAAAGGTTTTAATATGGAAAGCAAGATCTGCCACAGATCCAAAAGTGGATCGTGACACCATGCTACGAACAGCCCATAGTCATTGTACTTAGGCGTCTTCTGATGTGACTACTACTTCCATCCGGCTATGCCTACCGTCACATATAACAGAGACCGCATGAGCCTATGATGGGAGAATAGTCTCATCATCCAGCACCTGTGCTCAATTGTGAAAAAAGTCAAAATATTTACATAATTACATATATATTCACACACAAAGTACATACTCACCGAACACCTAATTCCCGATGCCCGCGTCTCCTGCAAGCAATCAAAAATAATAAACCAACATATACTGCCTGTCCACCGTAGTCCATTTAATACGAGTGTCCCACGGCAATCTAATGTTTAGGACAGTCACATCGGTAGATGTGACTGCTGTACCCGGCCTCCGGCGATACACTGACAGGAGGTAATCGCTCCCACAGTTTATCACTGCTCTGCCGTGAGAGTTCACCAGAGTTCATCAGCTGATCAGCTCCGGTTCTCACGCTGCGGTGCCGTAAGTGAAAGCACCGGAGCTGATGAACTCTGGTGAACTCTCACGGCAGTGCAGTGATACACTGAGGGAGCGATTACCTTCTGTCAGTGTATCGCTTTAGGTCGGGTAGAGCAGTCACATCTTCCGATGTGACTGTTCTACACGTGAGACACTCGATATTAAATGGACTACGTCGGACATGATAGTATTATATGTTGGTTTATTATTTTTTGATTGTTTGTATGAAACATTGGCGTCGGGGATTAGGCGTTCAGTAAGTATAGTAAATTTAGATTCAATAAAGGAGTCTGTGATTATTTCAAATAAAGGACTTTATTCTGGCTGTGTCTTTTATTTACCGTGTAACTATAGGATTAGTAATTTATAGGTATCTTATACACGCCTCTCCATTACTAACCTGTGGGCTTGATGTCATCTGACAATGCAAAGGAGACATCAACCCCACAAATATGAATCCCACTTGCCACTGTTACAGGGCAAGTGGGAAGAGCGAGCCTATGTGCCAGAATTGGCGCATCTATTAGATGCGCCACTTCTGGGACGGCTGAGAGCTGATGTTTTTAGCCTGGGGGGTGCCAATGTCCATGACCCCTTCCAAGGCTATTAATATCAGCCCAGGCTATTAATATCTGGCAGACACCTGTTCATTACTAAATATATATATATATATTCACTTATATTTGTTTTGTTTGTGTAAACATTATAAATTTGAACATGGTATGTAATGATATTATGGTATTCAATGGAGAATTAAAAAGAAGAGGTTGAACAAGGAAATTACATCAAAATTCTTTTTTTTTTTTAATAATATATCTTTATTTAGCTCTATGGATTTACAAAAACGCATGCAAAAATGCATAAAAACGTATTTTCCACTGCTTTATTCTGCCAAGAGATGTAGAAACCTTGAAGAAATTTCTGCAAGCAAATATGCAACGTGCGCACATAGCCTAAGGCCTCATTTAGACATCAATTTTTCACGAATGGAACCCAGTCTATGGACATGTTCTGATTGCATACCAAGTTTATCCAAATCATGGATCAAATGCTCCCATTCAAGTCAATGGATCAATGAAAAAAACGCATGTCATCCATGTGTCATCCGAGTGATGTCCCTTTTTTACTACTTTTTTACAAGCTCATTGATGAAAATCAGTTATTTTCTTGCATGCAAAAAATCCCTAGATGTCTGAATGAGAGCTAAAGGGTGTGTCGGGCACCTCTCACTACCACATCAGGAGGACAAGTTGTTTGATGTCTCCCCATTTCAATCAATGATACACCAATGGAAAAATGAATATATGTTATATGCATATCTCTTAAAAAAATAGACTTTACTGGGTTGTCTCATTAAAACCATCCATTTGCATATGCCATTTCAGAGCATTTAATGGGGTTGTCTGCAATTTATTTCAATGACTTTTTGTCACGATTCCACCACTCGCTGTGTCCTAGGGATGTTGTGAGTGAGAGTTCAGCCACCCTATGGATAGCAGAGGTGTATCAGGCTGTCAGTGTTGTGTTTGGGTTTCCTCCAGATGTTTTCCCTTCCAGACAATTGCCAGGCTATTTAACTGTCATTGCCAATTGTAGCTTCAGCTCGGTGATGTGCTTACTCTGTTCTCTGTATTTTGATATTCTGATATTTTGTTGCCGGACCTTGGATTTGCATTTCAACTACCCGTTTGTATAACCCCTTTTGCCTTTGATATATTCTGACTTTAGTTACTAGACCCCAGAATTTTCCCCTGACTATTCATTTGTCTTATCCCACTTTCTTTCTTTGACGTACCTTCCTGGCTTTTGACCTTGGTCCTCTTGACCACTCTGCCTCACGGCTAGTTCGTGAGTAGCAAGTAGTGTCACACCTATCCTTGAGATAGGTCATCAATATCAGTGTGACGCTAGTCACAACTCACGTACAGGCTGTGAGTCAGCGAAGTCAGATGTTCCGGGGTCAATACCAAAAGAGCACGTAGTAAACCAAGGGAAAATACAAAGTCGTAAGTCGGGTCATATGCCTGGGTCAGAATACCAGAGAAATAGCGGATAAGCAAAGGGGCAATAACAAGCAGGTAGTTGGAACACGGTCCAAAGGTCAGCAGCAGAATATCAGATGCAAAGGGGAAATAACAAACGGGTAGTTAGAACACGGTCCAAAGGTCAGCAGTAGATCAGAACTTACAGCACAGAAAACAGGTGAACACACCATGGAGCACAAGCTTAGAACAAGCTTTTGACTGGCAATGATCTGGGCCAGACAGTTCACCTAAATAGCAGGGCAAATATCTAGAACAGGGAGCACCTGTGGAAATCTCTGCACCTTCCAGTCTCAGATAGATGAATCGAGCTGTCAATCAAAGCACCGACAGCTCAGCACGCTCCAGAACAGGATGGGATGACAGAGCTGTCCATCACTGAGTCCCAGTCACTCTGAGCAGAGGAATCGTGACAATCAGATTGGTGCTGGTTCAACACCCTGCACCCCCCTAATCAGATGTTCTAGGCCAAATGTGGTCAGTTGCGGAGCAGAACAGCACAGCCGCCACAGTGGGTTACTGCAGATTCACTTCCACTCATTCGGATAGGGGCAGATGTACAGTACCTACAACCAATCACATTGGGCCAGCACCACAGACAGTTGTAAATATCATAAAGGGTGGTCCTTCCTCTACGATCCAAAGAATAAGTATCAGCGATTCCCACTCTGGCCAATGTGGCCTGTCTATGTACTACTTGGATGGCTATTCATTGAAATGGCTGGCTATAACCGATTGTGGGGGTGCTGGGTTTGGACCCCCACGGATCTAATATTGATGACCTCCCTTAAGGAAAACTCCTTTAATAGAGTGAATCAAATCTGAAACAAATAAAATGATTGGTATTGGCTCACACATTGTAAACAGTAAATTACTCTCCACGTCTCCTAGGCATAGTTAGCTTGTGCAGCGTTGGCCATGTACATTTCCTGTCTCTAATTGATGGGCTCGAAAAGAACTGTGATGTCATTACTAGTGACAGATGCTTACATGCCTTTTTTTCTCCTGGTTTCACTCCCTTGGATCTACCAATATCTAATGATTCCCACCACCCCATTCCTGTACAAAGTGTTTTATAATCTATTCCTCACAGTTTTTGGGTTTCCCATAAAGGAAACAGATGTTGGGTGACAGCCACTAATGACAGCAATTATAGTACCCACAGGGGTTGACATTCACCGGTCACCAGAATATGGATGATGAACCTGCAGTGAACATATTACAAAGTTATAGTTACATAGGAGACTTCAAATTCAAGCCAGGGATGGGAAAGGATGAAGGGAAGGGTATAGATGCATCCATAACCAGATAACGTTTCTCCCTCCTGATTCCAAGTGTTGATAGACTGGATCTACATGCGGAACAAGAATTTTACACATTTACACATTCAAATTGTTTCCTCTTAATTTTTCAGAGGAGCATGCATGGCTTTTAAGTCTCCTTACCCTGACATGCCAGGCTAGGCATGTCACTCTCCACAAGGAGATAACATTAAATATTTATGTTATTTTTTCCAAAAAAGCCTTTTTGAAAGCATCAATTTCTTCCGCTATGACCATCTCATAAGATAGACTATTCCAAACATCGTAATGCTAAAGAAGCCTTGTCTCCTCTGGAGATTAAACCTTTTTTTCTCCAGTTGTAGGAAGTTTCCTCTCGTCTTTTGGGGGAGTTTTACATGCACAACTGACACTCCATTCAAACCGGAGACACATGTCCCCGTTTTGGTGATTGATGGGGGTCTCAGAAATCAAACCTGCTCCAATTTATTAGTTTTCACTAGTGATAATTGAACATGCTGGGATAAGGTGTTGTCGAGCATGTTTGGGTGCTAACCGAGTGTCTTCAGCCTGCTCAAAAAATATGTTCCAGTTCCTGAGGCTGCATGTTTGGGACATTTGGGTGACAACCCATGTCAAACCGAGTAACCAGATTTTTTTTTAGAAAAAGTTGTCACTAAGAAAGGGCCAAAACACAACTACAGAATACTTTACAATGATGACTTATTTTTGCTGGATTGTTTGGCTTTTAATTTTTCATTTTAAGGGGAACTGTTCCTAAAAAAAAATTGCATACCACAATCCCAACAGATCCAGTCCAAATTGTAAAAATCCACCAAATTGTAATAAATCTTACCCTTATAGTCAGAGGTGCGAGACCTCACTGTATAGGAAAAACGTACAGACATTGGACATCTGTACTGTCCCTGTATGGAGCAGTATAGGCCTTCAGTACTAATGTGCCACCGCCATCTTCCAGCGGCAGATTTCTACTGACCAGCTCGTTGCTATCTTTTGTTGCTCCACATTCCCACAAGACCATATATCCATATAAAATTTCCACTTCCCCCAACTAGCTGTATTTAGAAGTGCGCATGGAAAATAACAAAAAAAATTGTGTGATTTTGGCGCTTTGTGCACGCAGCATTAATTCTCTAATTTCACAGTTGTTTGGGTACATTCTGCATG
Organism: Oophaga pumilio; assembly: GCA_009801035.1. Taxonomy (NCBI): domain Eukaryota; kingdom Metazoa; phylum Chordata; class Amphibia; order Anura; family Dendrobatidae; genus Oophaga; species Oophaga pumilio. The sequence goes on along the minus strand of VIAB01009632.1, from coordinate 65,281 downwards.
CCCCATTAGCAAAAGCCTTTTTAAGTTTGCAGTATTTTGCAAGTTGGCTTTGGGCCTTGAATTCATTTATTTAATTTTAGGGAGCAAGCTGAATTTTAAAACCAACATATTACAATGCCACCCCCCATCCACCCGAAAAAGATAAAGGTGAATTATTGATTAAAAGGACTATCAGCTATGAAATCCGTATCAAAGGTCCTTAAAGGGGACCCTGTGCTAAGAGAAACCATTCCTGAAGCTTAACCCCTTAAATTCTAAGTGCGGTTAAATAGCAAAAGAAAGTGCAATTCTGCAAATTTTTTTTATTTTTTTTTCATTTACATGGTAAAAAATGAACTGCCAATATGATTCTCCAGGTCAGTACAATTACGAAAATACCAAACATGTATACCGTTTTACTTAAATGGTGAAAAAAAATTTAGAAATTAAAAAAAAAATCGCTTGTGATGTATTTTCCGAGAGCCGTAATGTATTCAATTTTGGAGACATTATGCTGGGTGAGGGCTTATTTTTTTTTAGCCCTGAGCCGATGTTTTTATTGCTATCATTTTGGGATAAATGTGCTGTTTTTATCGTTGCTTATTACATTTTTTGTGTATTTGCGGCTGCCAAAATAACTGTAATTCTGGCATTTTTATTTTTTTCTCTTTACACCATTTACTTATTAGATTAATTTATTTTATTTGATATGTCCTTTTACAAACCCAGTGATGCCAAATATGTTTATTTTTTAAGTTTTAATGAGGGGGGAAAAGGGTTGATTTGAACTTTTTTTCCACATTTTTTAAAACTTTTTTTTTTTTACTTTTTACTGCATTTGTTAGTCCCCATTAGTGGACTTGAACCTGCAATTGTCTCACTTCTACTATACACAGCAATACCACAGTATTCCTGTATGTAGCAAATATCACGTGCTCCTATGAATGCCAGCCACAGGAGTACCATCATAACAAGCACAGAGGTCTTCAGTGGATCCATGGCTGTCATGGCAACCTGTCGGCGTCCCGTGATCACAATATCGGCGCATATAACAGCGTGCCCCTCTGCTGACGCGCTGTAAATGTCGCTGTCACAGATTGATAGCAGCATTTCACAGAGATGCTGGCGGAGCC
>VIAB01009632.1:24456-36562 GCA_009801035.1 Oophaga pumilio | reverse complement strand
AAAAAGAAGAAAAAAAGAAAAAGGAAAAACCCATAGTAAAAAAAAAATTACCAGGAAATAATAAATACAAGGGGATCCTAGAAGAAGAGAGGCAGGGAAACGGGGAGAAGACAACCACCGCACTGTTTATCTCTCTGCCCCTGTTCTTTTGTTCTAGCCTGGGAGAAAAGGACAGGCCTTGTAAAATAAAGGGGGACAAATTCAGGAACCATGTCCAGTGGAAAGGAGGCAGGGGGAATTCACCCTTACCAGCAGCAGCAACAACATGCCCAATATGTTGGACCCTACCGGCTGGAGAAGACGCTTGGCAAAGGACAGACAGGTGGGCCTTCTATTTCTTCTTATTGCTTGAGACTTGTTTTTATTTTCCTGGCAAATGTCAACGGATTGAAACGATTGCGTGTGGCATTTCTGTTCTTCACCATGACAAATATATTTGTGTCCTACAGAAGGTAGTGTTTGGGGTTTTGTTTGTGGGATTTGAAGACGAGCAGAGATGAGGAATAAATCCATAAGTTGCTGCAAGATGTAGTCATTGTAGGGAAACCTTAGATAGATAAATCTTGAAAGGGTCTTGGGAGGAATAATCTGTACTAAGTGCCGGGCAGGAGTAAGGGCATGCTAACCCTTAGACTACCCAAAGAAGAAGATCTTCTGATTTTATGTGATTGACTGTGTTATTAGAATTAATCTTGTAGGACTTTCATGCTACTTTTTTTTGCTTTCTTCTGGTGGGATGGATTCTAGTTAGTAGAGATGTAGAGATATCTGTTCAGGGTTGTCAAGGTCTTGGATGATGTCCCATGAAGAGTCATGAGGTTTTTCTTCTAAAATGTGAAGATTCCGTTCTGTTCCCGAAGGTTCCATAGATGTTTCGGGATCGAGAAGGTTTCTTATTGAACGTTCTTGGGTCTTCAAATTGTTTCTTGGGACGGTTATGACATTTATATCATGATGGTTGGACTTTGGTTACCATAACTATGTCATGTAGACTTTGTATCAAGTGGGCCATCAATGTGATGTGTAGATTTGCCTTGCTTTAAAACATTTTCTAATGCAATCTCTAGCTGACTTTATTTGGTGTAATGAGACGGAGTGGTTTTATGGTTGGCTTCTTATGCCCTTCAGGATTCTATAGGGTTATTTGTGTAAATAATTGATTAGTTCCTGTGCTGTATAGCCCTGCATTATATATGGGATTCAGCTCTGGGGATCTGCATTATACGGTGGAGCAGTGCCTTGCTCTAGGGATCTGCAGTATAGAGCAGATCCTCTGCAGTACGGACCTTCTTACGTTACAGTTTCTGATGTAATGATCAGATCTGAAAAAAAAAAGAAGCTATCATTGACATATATCGTTCCATGGCTTTAGCCTCCAGCTGTGCTGACATCTCATATAATTTCCCATCATCAACACATCAGCACCTCACAAGAACACTCCCCTTTAGCCCAGCAACAAGGTTTCCCTTTACCAAGAGGGTCCATCATTCTCGAGACACAAGTCTTTTCCTCCGTATAAACTCTTGGAGGATGATACTTTTTTTTTGCATATGTCAAGAAACCACGGAATGGTGATAGATTTTCACAAAATTAGGAACTGATTAAAAAACTGCCGGTGTCACAGTGTCATTGAAATGGGTACTGGTTGGTGGAAATCACCTTGGGAATACCTCTCGGAGATTGTTACGTGCTCTTGCCATGATGGTTATTTTTATGTAGCGTTGCTAAATGAGAGAGAGGGTAGATTCTGAGAGACGTAGTTGTATCCAGAGGGAGGGTGGGATGGACGGGTTGGAGAAATTATAGACTTTCCTTTGCAGCAATCGTTTGCTCTTGGTATAAAATTTAAGGAAAGGCTTAGACCTAGAACTAGACGTCAGCTAAGGGCAAATTTTGCAATGGCTTCAGCAGAACGATAAATGGACTAAATGATATGGTCACTAATATGCCGCAAAGGTGACTCTCTGGCCTTAAATCAAGGAATGACTAGAGGTCATCCTCACCACCATCCATGGACTCTTGGGCCTGCATTGAGAATAGCTGTGCACAAATACTGTATTTAATACTCTATGATCATATTATAATCAGAATTTATCACAACACCCGTCAATATCTATGATCCTATGTGTTTCTTGGTTTACGTGGGTGCACACCTGCAAAATATAGGCCGGAAAAAGGCACAGATCGCTGCCACACTGTACATATCACATCATCGGAGTAGTGTAAGAGCTAAAGGGAAACGAGCAGAGGATTCACCCAGTTACGTGTAAAATCCGCAGCGAGGAGAACTCACTCTGGCAATAGCTAGACGTCACCTCCATATCTGCAGGCCATCACGATGTATCGTCATTGCACGTCAGACCTTGGTACGGCACAGCTGGAGATTATCACACACCGCATACGCAGATATTCAAGGGAAAGGTTTACCATGTAGAAAATATTAACCATTTATTACATACTAGGCTTCACATGTGAAGCCGTTGGGAATTTTTAAAGACATAGCTTCCATATGTTGAACGTCTAGTCTGTTTTATTGCCCAAAATGCATACCGATGACGGCTATTTCCAAGTGGCAGATAACCAGATCACCTGAGATGTAGCCATGTCCTATAGCCTCCTCAATGATTACCAAAAATGTTATATAAAATTTTAGCTGTTGGCAGTGAGACGTTACCTTTATCTAGTTGGGGGTCAAGAAGAGTTTTTTCTTAAATATCATGGACCAAGTATTAACTGTTTACGATCGATTATATCGGATGAGTGCTATCTGTGTTCTTCATGGACAGCACTCATATTATTCTTTGGGGCTGTGCACATGTCTAATTGTTTTCATTGGACCAAGTGGTCTGAAGAAAACATTGGTGACTTGTCCATTTTTGATTCAAGTGGCAGATCAAAATCGCCAATGCAAATCATTGGGTCCGATTTTCACGGACTGTCAAAACTTTCATTTTTCTCTCCACCTCTGAGAAAAACTGATCCCACTCTGGTCAAACTCTGATCAGAAAAATCGAACAGTGGAGAGAAAACAGTCTTGTGCACCTACCCTCAAGTGAAACTCAACCCTAACCGAAGGGGGCAGCATTTTGGCAAATCTGATGTCCATTCAAACACTAAAAGCCACCATACTGATTAGACGCAAGTCATTCGAACCAAACAATTTTGATGGGACTGAGCGATCATCTAGGGATCTCCCAACTCTCCCCCAACAGATGATAAGAGAGAGAGGGATCGGGTCGTTAGAACTTCAACTTAGCATTCTTTTATTTTCAGTGAAGATGAAATAGACTCCTCTCACCCTGTGGAAAACACATGACTGAGAACTCGTATATGGGGGAGTGAGGAGAGATCGCGTTCTGTCTAATTAATGTTTGGCACACATTTGCTCAGTGGTTAGCATTGTTGCCTTGCCGCGCTGGGGTTCTGGGTTCAAATCCCTCTAAGGACAACATGTGCAAGGAGTTTGTATATTCACCTTGTCTTTGAGTAAGTTTCCTCCGGGTTCCCCCCAACTTACATCTACACGACACACAGTCTATGTGAACGTACAGTTTCTCCATCTCCAGCTGTAAGTGAGGGGGCACCATCTTACCATTCACAGCACAAAAGCAATAATCGCCGCGGGCAAGCGTCTGTTTACAACCCAAAAACTGATACATGCATCCATACGTATGTGTAATACCTTCCTGCTAGTTATCCGGATATGCCTTTGTTTTTTAGCTGCTTTAAAAGGTGCTTTCTCATGAATCAGAGAAAAAAAAAGCAATAAAAAAATGAGGGTCACCAAGTCCACTGTGTGAATCTAGCCCTAGTGGGGATAGCCTTTCCGTTAGTTCCAAAGAAGTTAATAGACCAGTACATGTGCTGTACTGCTCCATTCACTGGGGACTTTGGGACACACAGTCTTTGGATTGGTGAGTACCCCAGGGGTTGGACCCCAAGTGATCATAAATTTGGATCTCCGTTTTTTTGATTGATGGCTGCTCCAGGGGTTGGACCACAATTGATCATAACTTTGGACCTCTGTTTTTTGGATTGATGGGTGCCCCACGAGATGGACCCCAAGTGATCATACATTAGGACCCCCATTTTCTGGATTGGTGGGTGCTCCAGTGATAGGACCCAAGTGAATGTACACTTATTAGGTATTCCCTTTAAGCTTTGATTTCTTATGGCTATTACAGGGTAGTGTGAAATGCACGAGCAGTGGCTCACCAGGAAAGCTAGTAGTGTCACTAGTGCAGTCTCATCATTCGGTACTAAGTCAGACTTAGAAGTACATGAAATAATTTTGCAAGAAGGTGAAGAGAAATGAGGGCGCATAAATTATGGTCAATATAGGGGGCAACAAAGAAAAATATGATGTGGACTGTATGGAAAGATGAAGAGTATCATGTAACCAGATGATTGCACCGTCAGAGAGTCTGCAGGATTCTGCACGTTGCATCCTTTAGGGACCTGGACTATAATAAAAGTTTATATTTAAAGAATAGATAATGTTTGGTACATGCATATTTCTATATACCAGTGCCATAGATTTGTGGGTGATCTGTATACCTAAAGTCTACATTTATTCGCATGTAATGAAGGCTGTGGCTACCTCCTTTTACAGCTCGAACCATTAATATGTCACATGGAACCAAAAATAAATGAAGGCCATGTCACAACATGTATGTATTATATTTCAAGTTTATTGCATGGGGGAACCCATATTTAAAGGGAACCTGTCGCACAACTCAAGCTGTCCAAACCGCCCGCAGCATGAATCGGAGCCAGTCAGGTTTGTTTTCTCTGAAATAATCTGGAGTTGCAGAGAAAACATAGTTTGATGATACAGACGGGACCATAGGGAGAGACCTGACTATTCTGTCACCACCACTGGTTGGCTTCTCCGAGCTTCATTTCTGTTGAGTGACAGGTCCATTCCTAAGATGTGTAAAGGGAGAGATCAGTCAGTTAACCCGAGCGGTGTGGGAAGATACCGGCCGCCGGCGGTGTCGGACTGGTCTTGTTTCTGCCAATGGGCCATGTTTTGTTTGAAACGCTCCATGCAGCCAGACGTATATCCATGCTGCCCATGGTTTGGCCAAGAATTTGGCAGGTGGATTTATATGTCCACATTTTTTCATTCTTAAAATTTTAGGTGTCTTTTACCCCCAATAATTTAGGCCCCGCTCACCTGTCATGGACTCCACTCGGAGCCTCATCGGCAGTTCGGTCACTTTTCACAGTGACATACTGTAGGTGCAGCATACGGAGCTTTTCTTACAGTTAGAACCAGGGTATCATTCGTAGACCCCCATCGTAAGTGGCATGATGGATCTGGCACAGCGTCATGGCTTCCATTCTGTACAGAAGCCCGGGTGTAGATGAGATGTGAGCAGAGCCGTACTGGGTGGAAACTAATACATATTAGTCCCGTACGTTGCGCTGTACTATTATATACAGCTATTATTGCACTTAAGTGTTATACAGTGATAATGTATGCTATTATTACGCTTTCTATAACAGTCATGCCATTTCACTTACAGGAAGCCCACACAATTTCCCATTATAATTATTCATTGGGGATCCTATCAGACTCCCTAGTGAATAATTACTTGGGTCTGGTCTTTGCTAAGCAACCGCCATTATATTTCATGTCTGTTTCATAGCAACATAGGTCTCACCATAAGGGCGACAAATATGGACCTCCTCATGCTAATGGAGAGTGGCTTTTCTCTCGAAAGAGGGATCGAGATGGTGGCCGTTCTCTGGCTCTGGAATGAGGATAGCTCTGGAAATATGTATTAATTATTAATAATACAGGAATTTCCCAGACTTACGATATTGTTAACCCTTTAGTAACAGATCAGAGGATGACCAACACCCATAAACGTTCCAGCATTCGTCTTTTAGGTTAAAAACTTTAGTTCTTTATTAGATCATATTACAATCCAGTAAGGTATAAAGATTGCAAACATCCAAGTCCCATAAAATATAGCCATAGAAGCCAACGCGTTTCAGAGGGTTCAACTTAGACCTCTCGAATATCATGAGTGTAAAATATGATGTCATAAATAGTTAAAGTTTTATACCTATCAGACAAATGGATCCAGTATGGAGTGTTCACTGGCCGTAGGTTCCTCCGCACCATCCATGAATTGTAATGTTACAACGACTCAGCTCCTATCCAGGTGAAACATCGGAGCTTCAAATCGCTGATCAGTGAGGCTTACAGGTCTCGATCTGATATTGACGACCTATTCTAAGGATTGTGAGCCTGGAAAACCCCTTTAAAGACATTTTTTTTTTTAACAGGGTCTTATGGGTGATTAAGACTATCCTGGATAAGGTCAGAAAGATCCTGTAATGGACAAGAATCTATCACAGTAATAAGTCAGCGTACGGCCCATGAGGTTAAACAGAGACAACCCCACAGGCAAAGACTTTCTAATAGGGCCTCTCTCTTATATTTTTTGATTTTTTGTTTGACCTGTTTGTGCAAAGATTTAATACAGTTTCTAATGCAATAAATAGTGAACATGAACTAGTTTTATAGAGGACATCAGCCCAACGGACCTCACTCAGAGAGTCCGAAAATATTTACTATTTTCCGTTTTTGCTGCTTCCTTTTATTATAGGAAATTTCTTTATGTCTGACTCTTGACCTAAAGACATACATTTTGTAAGTCACATTGAACATTTGCTCTGGTCCACTGGTAACAGTAGCCTTATTATATTTCTGTGTTCCCCTCTGATAAACCATTCTTGCATAAATCATGAAGCAAAAAGGCAAAGATAAACCCCCAGGGGTACAGAGTACAGGCAAATTTAAAGAGTGACGACCTCTGTGGGGTCCACTGACCTTGTCTGGTACCTCATATCGACTTCTAATATCCTACTATAAAATGCTTTCCAACATCATACAGGCTTGTTGAGGCTTACTTTATGTGGTATATTGAACCCCTTTGGGACTGGGCAATTTTTATTTTTTGCACTCTAGTTTTTTTTCTGCTCCCCTTCTACCAAGAACCATTTTTTTTATTATTCCATCAATCTCACTCTATGAGGATTTGTTTGTTTTTTTTGAAGGTCAAGTTCTGGTTTACAGTCACAACATTTATACTTTACCAAATAATTTACTGAAAAACAGGAAAAAAAATCCTGAGACTTAAAGGGTTTTTTTTATACGAAAGTGGAGTTCCGTTTGTGGTGAAAAAGGAAAGAAAACAGCGTTTTCTGAGAGCAGTAAGATTAACATTTTTATAAACAATGATAGGGAATTTTCGCTCCTGATGAAGCTGTGCACATATGGGCACAACTCCAAAGAGCACGAGAACTAAATCCAGTAGGTGCAGCCGGCCTGGTGTGCTGTTGGAAAATCCTCCAATGGAGTTCGGGCAGTGCATCATTAGGGTGGAGATTCCAGGTGAATGGCATTCCCGTGGTAGCGAATTTGACGGATAAAAATAGTACCAAAAATAAAATTGATTTGTTAAAAGTGCAAAACACAATACGTTTCGCAGTATCCAGCCTTCCTCAGGTGTATGACTTGTCTGAATGGTTTTTTTTGCATGTATATGTGTATGTAGCTAAAAAAATCATTATTTTGCAAACAAAACCTGTTGTGTGAACATTTTCATGTGACTTTTTTATTTTTTCAGTTTATGGACATGTATGAAGGCTTCTTTTTTGTATGGCGAACTGAGTTTTTTATTATACCATTTGGTGGGTATATATAATGCTTTGATTGCTTTTATGGCATTTTTGGGGGAGATGCGATGACCCAAAAAGTCCTGGCATGTTGATTTTTTGTTCTTTACAGGCTTAACCCTAAGTGTTGACGATTTTATATTATCATACATTAGACATAGACGTCACCCTCTGTGTATGGAGTGGGCTCAGCTCCTGAGCCCGCTCTGTAAACCCACAACTGATATAGGACGAACAACTACGTACTATGTTGGAAAGTGTTTGGAAGGGGTAAAACCTATGGGGAGCCAAAAGGTACCTGTGTCCAAAGCAACAAGGCCAGTGCTATAAAGTCTGGATTATAGGCCTGTTACACATTGTGCAGTGGGGTCTTCTATTAATACATTTATGACTAAGTTAATAGTGGATGTAAACGAAGGGTGACATCCTTTCCATATCTACGCTTATGCCCACTCTACAGATAGGTGTCTGGTTTGGAGACAGTTTTCTTCCTTTTGGAGATCTAATTTTATCTAATTTGCATATTTTTTTCCCATGAGCCATTGCCTGGTAGTCTTCACGCATCATCTAGATCTTATTAGTGAGAAACAGCACCCCTTAGATCTTCGGCCGCTGCAAACGCTACATGATCTGGCATTTCTGATTATGTTCCAGAAAAGTTTCATTTGTGCTCAGATCACAGGGATTGATTTTTCTGTTAAGGGGGAAATTATTGATTTACTCATCTAGATACATTTATTTATGCTAATATCTGTATTATAAAAAAAGAATCAATATGGCAGTAAGAGAGAAAAATATTTCATATACACAATTTCTTTACCCTCAGCTCAGTAACAATGCTACCTTAAAGGGAATCTGTCACCTAGTTTTTGCCATCTAATCTAAAGTAGGCACAGCGTCCCTGATTCCATTGATGTGTCACTTACTGAGCTGTTTTCTGTAGTTTTGATAACATCATTGTTTTATCAGCAGGAGATTATCACTTGAGGACTAGTAAACCTGCTGCCAGATAGTCCAACCACGCCCCCACCACTGATTGGCAGCCTATAGACAGCGTACACAGAAAGCAGCCAATCAGTTAAGTGGGCGGGGTTATACAGAGCTCAGCATTAGAAAACTGCTAGATCTACAGCAGAGAAAACAGTGATTTTATGAAAACTGCAGCAACAGTCCAGTAAATGACATATCACTGAAATCAGGGTCTCTATCTCTGCATCATGCTGGTGACAGATTCCCTTTAAATACTTGTCTTATTAATTTTTCTCCATTCTTTCCCTTTAATTTCTCTGCTACTTTTCGCTTGGAAAGCTGTGTGAAGATGTGTGACATTCTTACTTTATGATAGTTGACTAATAGATGACTCACGTTGGGCATAGACTGTGATAGTAAATTGTGAGCATTTACACTATGTGCAGGCATGTGGCTACATTAGTGGAATATTTAAGGCACAGGCGACTCAATAAAGCCCCTGCTCTATTTACTATGCACCACAGTCGTGATATACAGTGCTTTACATTTGAGGACTTCACACTTGCAATTTTTTTAAACTTCTGTGCTTAAATGGTTTGTCTATAAAGCAGGTAACGATGACCTAAAATAATATAAAGATTACTTGTCCTTTTACTCGCGTTTCGCTTCTAAACTGCTCTCCTCCAGTGTTTGGATACAGGGCTGTCCCGCCTACAACACATGACTACTGCAGCCAATCACTAGTCCCAGCATAAACGCTGAGGCCAGTGATTGGATCAACCACTCACATGTTCCTGGGCTTCTCCAAGCTTAAGGACCTCATTGAGTTACTGCCTATATGTTAGTCCAACCCTTCTTTAAAGACATTCAATGAGAATCATACCATCATATACAAATAGGATAAAATTCCAAAATTCTAGCAAACCAGGGAACAATAAATTTCAGGATTATCATATGTGTATTGGCCATAAGCACTACCCTGATGACAGAGAAAAATACTATAAAATAGATACCAAGACCTTCTTGCTCTCACCCCAAGCTCTTTATATAAGGTTTATGGTATGTGACAGGGTAGGTGCACACGACCCTTTTCTCTCCATCAAAGACAAACGGTCCAATTATGCTGATCAGACTTTGATCAAAGTTTGATAAGAGTGGGATCAGGTTTTAAAAGTGTCTCCACCTTCTTCATTATGTCAGTCAGTGAACAACAGACTGCACTCTGATGTCATCTAAGTGCGGTTCCATGTTTGACCCATAGACTTGTATTGTCTATTTTTATCTGACACTCAGATCAAAATTGAACATGTCATCGATTTTTTTCCTAAATCTTACATGTGCACAACCCCATAAAATAACATTGTGGAATCTGTGAAATCCACTGATAACACTGGTCCGATATAATTAGTCTTGTGCGCAAGACCTTAGGATGAAGGAGGCCTTTTGCACTTGTTTGTGAGGACTTGCCCAACTATTAGCCTGGCATTTGGACCATTTTTTTTACTGGACTTCGTGAAGATCTGGACCATCTGAAGTTCTGGTCTGGAATAAATACGTAAAGACGTTTCGGTAGTTTACTCTTTGAGTATCACAAGCCGTCTGTTGCCTTTTTAAGACATTTTTTTTAAATTACAACATAAAATACCTGTAAAGAGATTGAAGAAAATCTCGCAAGAACAATATATAAATGATACGCCAGCAGAGCCGGCCGCCTTCTGTGTACAAATAATGTGGTGGATGTGATTGAGCTGCGGGGTGCAATATTCAGGGTAATTTGGAGGAAAATTGATGTGGAGAGCATTGTTTTTCTATCATGCATCTCACGCCATGTTTCATTGTGTTTCTCCCACTCTGCTCCATGCTGCAAAATTAAAAAGATGACACACATTGTAATAGTAGAAATGACACACGCCTGCACTGATGCTGACTGTCACACTGAGTGACATAAATGTATAGTGACAGTGGTTGGGCTGATACGTACGTCATGCCCGGGACGGAAACTATTTGCACAGACTTTTTTTTTTTTAAGAATGATTTTCCAAAATTTCATTCTTGTATGTGCAGATATTGTGCCAGACTGTCAAATATTCTGAATTGTGGCATACGCTGTACAGTAAAAAGTGCTCCATAACTAGAACTCCTGGACAAATTCCAGTTAATCGAATTTTTAAGAATTTTAGTATTTTACTTTGACCAACACCATTTGCGATGGTTTATCTCCATTGATAATAAAAAAAGATCAGCCATTAAAACTAAACATGCTTTTTTTCTTCTCCCCCCAACTTCATCTGTTGTGAAGAGACCTTTATTATAAGGAAGTACCTAAAACATGTCTAAATACCAGTGCCATCGGATAGTGAAAATGATTATGAACACAAAAAGAAAATATAAAAAAAAATACTGAGACTCCCTGAAGAAGCCCATGCGAAACATGCATTGGAAGTGTGTGGCAATGGAACAGCCTGCAATATTATGGTTGTCAGACATATTATTGGTCCATATACCTTTTAGCGCTCGCTTTATTGTGACTTTATTTGTGATTTTTTATAGTTATATTTAAAATTTCCATAAATGAAAATTGACTCTGTATATTTACATGTTAAATTGCAGTTAGTTCCCCCATCATTCTTGTTTTTACCTTGTCTTTTGTTTTTAAATAGTGATCTGTTTGATAAAGCTTTAATCTGTAATTATTATTGTGAACTATTATATAAAATATTGAGACTCCCTGAAGAAGCCCATGCGAAACATGCATTGGAAGTGCGTGGTAGCACTCTCTTACCATTTGTTGAATACTTTCTTTTTGTGTTCTTTAACTGTAGGGAGGAAGGAAGACTAACATAGTTAGCCGATGTTCTCTAATGTTTTTGGGATTTTTTTTGTAAAAACTAGGGGCTTTATAACTGCAGTATTTGTTTGCATTCTGTTACCACGGAGACACATAGTCCTGCATAGGAACTGTAAACACAAAACAATAAGATACTTTAAATAAAAACTATTTGCAAAGTGACAATTTCCACAACGAAATCTGCAAAAAACATAAGATTTTTCAAAATCTGCAGCGTCTCAGTCCTGTGCGGACGTTCCTTATTACGGACAATCCTTATTATGGACGTTCCTTATTAGGGATGATCCTTATTATGGACGTTCCTTATTACGGACGATCCTTATTATGGACGTTCCTTATTACGGACGATCCTTATTATGGACGTTCCTTATTATGGACGTTCCTTATTACGGACATTCCTTATTACGGACGTTCCTTATAACGGACGATCCTTTTTACGGACGATCCTTATTATGGACGTTCCTTATTACGGACGTTCCTTATTACGGACGATCCTTATTACGGACGATCCTTATTATGGATGATCCTTATTACGGACGATCCTTATTATGGACGATCCTTATTATGGACGTTCCTTATTACGGACAATCCTTA
>VIAB01009632.1:4544-15185 GCA_009801035.1 Oophaga pumilio | reverse complement strand
CCCTTCCAACTCTACCATTCTATGATTCTATGATTCTACAGATGTCTGCCTCGGTTTGTAGCATAGAAAGACTTCCATTTTGCTCTGAATAGCTTATTTCCATCTGAATATCTCCCAAACTTTAGAAGTTTTGCCAGCAGCAGAATCTTGTCTCTCCGACTGTTTGTGCATTCTCTGGGTCTTCAATAAATATAGCGTTTTTGAGACCCCGGAATAGTTTCTTGCCCAGATCTAAGATAAGCTGCAGTGAAATTGCTGGATCTTCCACGGCGTTAATTGTGCCATAGTGTCTTTGCTGGTGAATGGATGTGATTTGGGAACATTTGCCAATCACGCGTTTCTGAATGTCTTTTAAATGATTTGTTCCCGTCTATATGTTTTTTTCCCGTCTCAATCAGAGGGTTTTGTCTAACGAATGTTCGGGGGTAAAACGTTTTTTGCATTCTTAATAATGTTGGAAGCTGAACAAATAAGAATTCATATAAGATGCAGACTTGAGAAAATGAGATTAATGCAGCAGCCATGAAAAAGGGACACATCGGCAGTAAGATAATATACGTGTTATATTTTTTTACTGCAATCACAACAGAAAACGTAGCAAAAAACACTAGGGCGGAATAGACAAGCGGTAAAAAATATCCTGTGGGCATGATAGAAGTTTCTGTACTTACCTATGGCTGCTGTGAAAATACTTTAAAGGGAGCCTGTCACCTTGGAAAACGCTACTCACCGGCAGATAATAGCATTCCATTGCTGCCTGGCCACCTTACGGAAAATGCGGTTAGTGGGAGAAAATTAACTTACGGTATGTTATCCCTGGAGCTACCAGCTTTCAGTCATAAAAGCAGGGAGCAATTACAGTCTCGCTCACAGTACCACTCACTAAACTATGTAAGCATACCACCCCTTTAATGGACAGCTCACGATACAGCGTATCTGTGCAGAGCCATCTGTCAATCATGATGCCTGGTGTGCTTACAGTTGATGCTCGCAGTATAGAGAGCAATGACTGTATTAGCTCCATGAACCAGCCCTATGACTGAAAGCCAATGTCTTACGAGAGGAAACAAGTTCATTTTCTTCCAGTACTTACACTTTAAATATGGTGGATATGGTGGCCAGGCAGGAGTGGAGTGTAATGCTATTTATTTGAGGAATAACACTATATCTGAAGATAAATAAAGATTTCCAAGGTGACAGGTTCTCTTTAAAAACCTTTTTATAGCGAAAAAGAACTAGTGTATATCTATGGAATTCAGCTTCACACATCTAATAGCTGACTTAGAGAAACTTATCACCAGCAGGAGACAGGCTGAAGCTGCATTAGGCCCCCTTCACAAGTCCTGGACAGTCTGGTACTGGAAAAAACAGTACCAATGAGATCCATGGTACATGTCAGTGTGCCATCCGTGTGTAAGTATGGACCATCCGTGTGGCATACATAGGCACGTGTGCACGGGCACACTTGCTATCCGTGTGGCATCTGTATGTCATTCATGTGCACCATCTGTGTGACAGTACTGGAAAAGAATGCAGACTAGAAATGAAAGATTTCTAGGTGTTAGATGTGCAAAGATAGAGATAGACAGTTAGCTATGGGGTAGATAGATAGATAGATAGATAGATAGATAGATAGATAGATAGATAGATAGATAATAGACAGATGCATGTGAGATATTTAATTAGTGCTTTGTGTGTGGCTTACTGTACATGTATTCTAATAATTAAATAAATAATTGGAAAAAAAGGCATGGGGTTCCCCCTATTTTTAATAACTAGCTAAGGGGAAGCAGACAGCTGGAGTTATTAGGCTGGGAAGGGCCCAATAAGCAAGGCACTTTCCACCCTATTAATATCAGCCTACAGCTGTCTGCTTGGTCTTTGCTGGTTATTAAAAATGGGGAGACCCGAAAAAAAATGATTTGGGTTCCCCCCTATTTTTTATAACAAGCAGACATCTGTGGACTAATGTTAATATATTGGGAAGGGCCATGGATATTGTCCTTTTCCCAGCATAATAAGACCAACCCTTAGCTGCCCCAGAAGTGGTGCATCCAGTAGATGCACCAGTTCTGGCCCTTAGCCTCGGCTCTTCCCGATTGCCTTGTTGTCTTGGCAATCAGGGTAATGGTTTTGGAGTTGATGTCAGTGATGTTATGTCATGTTATGTCTGTCATTCGCCCAGACACATTTTTTCAAAAACTGATAGAAAAAAACCCAGAAAGCATTCAGGCAGCTAAGAGAGGAGACAAGAAGCGTTACAATATCGCCATGGAAGGGTTAGAAATGAGGAAATAAGGATTCATAGAGAATCTGTGACCCTGGAGTCAACATCCAGTAATCCAAAAAATCCACCAGTCCCAAGTGAGCCATAATGCAAGTGTATTTACAGTCCTAGTGGTAATAAAATAGAATAAACCATACAGATTACACAAAGTAATTAACAAGTGTAATAAAATAACAGTAACACTTTCGACAGTAATGAAAATCTGCCTCCCTACATTACAGTGTTGTTGTTTAGGAGCCCAAACAGGGAACAAAATTGTTTATTTTTTTAATTTACACATCACCGTTATTGTGTATAAGCCGATAATGAAGGATGTGACTTGGGTTAGAATCAGGTAGGAAAGCAAGGAACCAACCATGTGTTAATGTAAATCTGTCATCAGGGTTTACGTACACTGGAAAGTTGAAATATTTAAAAGCTGGCCTTAAAGGGGTTCTCGGGTTCGGACAATCCTTTTTCTATCTAAAAATATGTGGAGGTCCCTGTTCTTAGGATCGGTGTGGGTCCTTGCTAGCAGACCCAGTAATCATACATCCTCTTGGACAGGTGGTAAATATTGTTCATGAGACGCCACCTTCAAATAGAGAAAATGGCACTTTTTATAACTGCTCTACGTATTGATAAAGTCCTTTTCTCTATTACCGGAACATATCCTAAAAGGAGACTTTAAAGGGTATGTGTCACCAGGTTATTGCTATGTAATTGAGAGCAGCGTCATGTAGAGACAAAAACCCTGATTCCAGTGATGTGGCACTTACTGGGCTGTGGTATGCTGTTTTAATTAAATCAGTGTTTCATTAACAGGAGATTATCACTACAGGACTAGGTGTCTCGTGCCTCCTAGTCCAACCACGCCTCCAGCACTGATTGGCAGCTTTCTGTCAATTTCAGTGATGTGGGCGGGGTTATGCAGAGCTCAACATTCCAAGCTGTGCTAGATCTGCAGCAGAGAAACCTGTGATTGTATCACAACTGTAAACTAAGTGATACATCGCTGGAATCTGGGTCTCTTCGCCTACATCATGCTGCTGTTAGATTAAATAGGAAAACCCTGCTGACAGATTCATGTTAAAATTAATTTATTAAACTAGATAACCCTTCAATAAATAGAGGCAGTGAGTGCTAAGTGTGCTAATCAATCCCCCCAAAATACAGATGAGAGAGTGCCATGATTTTCATAGTAAGGGTACATACTCACTGGCGACGAAAACATCCGACGGTCGCATGTAAAATCCCAGCTCTGGCGCCGGCACTCGGGAGTGGAGTGCACGGATGCATGTATTTCTATGCAGCCACTCGCTCCATTCCCGAGTGCCGGCGCCAGAGCTGGGATTTTACATGCGAGCGTCGGACGTTTTCGTCGCCAGTGAGTATGTACCCTTACTTCAGCAATTGGTCAAGTAGGCAGAACAATGGCTCGGACTGAGAATTAGCATCAACTTTCTTGATATTGTTGTTTGGCTGCGATTATGGAGACCAGCACTAATCTCTGACTCCAACATGATTGTTGGACGCTTTGTCACCTCTCCCCATAAATATTACCAATGGTTGGAAGTCAAAGCTTTATACCAACTCCCAATCATAAACACTTGGTCAATAGCTATCAAAAATATTAGCTGCAATACCACACATGGCCACTTGGACAAGAGTGGCACTGTTTTTTGAACAAAGCAACAAAGCGTTCATATTTTTCGAATCTCATAAAACCCACTTAAATCATAGAACTAAAAAGAAAACCCACTGTCCATCCATTGTCCTTGACCGCTTAGTCCTTCCGGTAAAGAATAAAGGTGATACTTATTGTCTTTCACACTTGCGGAGTATCTTGATCACGGAATGACATTTGTTCTACATGAGATACATATCGTCCCATGCCGCTGATTCATCAGGAAGCGTTAGGACTGAATAATGTGCCATGAAATTCTATCTATCGATAAAGATCTTTTTGACAAACATCTGCATCGGCTGCTGTGTTGAATATTTGATTTCTCCCTTTGGCAGAGGCCGGTCAGGCACATTGTTACATTGATGGTGGGAATATGTTTAAAATTCATAAAGAAATTAATTTGTATATGTTGGCAGAATTATTGACATCAGTAGATTAGTGGCTGATGAATCTGGACAATGTGAACACAAGCTGGTCCAGGGTTTTTGTTTTTTCTTTTTTTACTTGTAATTGCTCTTATTGCTATTATTTGGTTTCGATGTTATTAAATTGAGAAAAAAACAATTCTACAGTTAAAGTGGATCTGTCTGGATCCTTATAGAGGCAAAAATGCTGACACTTGGGATATAAGTTTTGTATTGTTTAATTCTGTGTTTTTAAGTAAAAAATGCTACCTAGACTCATGGAGAAAGTCTGAATCCTGCTTCACTGCATCTATAAAGAAAGTCTGCTTCCCCACATTGAGTGATTGACACCATTTTATCTGTAAGTGTTGTGAGTGGGCAGGTAAGCAAGAGTCACAGGCTTTGTCTATGAGGGGGCAGGGAAGCAGGACTCACAGGCTTTGTCTATGAGTGGGTAAGAAAGTAGGACTCACAGGCTTTCTTGATGAGTGGGCAGGGAAGCAGGACTCACAGGCTTTGTCTATGAGTGGGTAGGGAAGTAGGACTCGCAGGCTTTCTCTGAGTGGGTAGGGAAGTAGGGCTTACAGACTTTCTCGATGAGTGGACAGGGAAGCAGGACTTACAAGCTTTTTCTATGAGTGGGCAAGGAAGCATGACTCTTTAGTTTTCTCTATTGGTGGAAAGGAAGCAGGACTCACAGGCTTTCTCTATAAGTGGACAGGGAAAGCAGGACTCACAGGCTTTCTATATAAGTGGGTGGGCAAGCATGACTCACAGGCTTTCTTTATGAGTGGGCAAGTGAAGCAAGTCTCACAGGTTTTGTCTATGAGTAGACAGGGGAAGAGGGACTCACAGGCTTTCTACATAAGTGGGTGGGCAAGCCTGACTCACAGGATTTCTTTATGAATAGGCAATGGAAGCAAGACTCACAGGTTTTTTCTATGAGTAGATAGGGGAAGCTGGACTCACAGGCTTTCTTTGAGTGGGCAGTGGAAGCAAGACTCACAGACTTTATGGATGGGCAGGAAAGCAGGACTTACAGGCTTTCTCTATGGGTGGGCAGGAAAGCAGGACTCAGGCTGTTTTATATAAGTGGGTGGAGAAGCATGATTCACAGGCATTCTTTATGAGTGGGCAGGGGAAGCACAACTCACAGGCTTTCTCTATGGGTAGGTGAGGAAAGTCAGACTCACAGGCTTTCTCAATGGGTAGGTGAGGAAAGTCGGACTCACAGGCTTTCTCTACCAGTCAAGGTAGAATATTAATATCTTACATTAATATACAGAATGAAATAACAGAATTCTAGGGAGAATATTTATTATTGCACTTGTAAATCATGCTCCACATTTATCAGTGTTTTGCCCCATTTTTTAGCACTTTAAAAAAAGTTAAAAATTACAAGAGAATGGGATGTAATTAACATTTTTTTTCTCCTAAAGTACAACATTTTTCATGAATGCATTTCTAAAAGGTGCATGTTCGAGACAGGTCAGAGCTGTCTTAAGAAAGGCGATGAACATTTATCTTGAAAATTAAATTTTTGCCTTTCATAAAAGTCACAATTAGTGCATAATTCAACAATAAGGTGCAACATTTGATAAATATGGAGCCGCCAAAAGTAAAAAACACTGACTATTTATGGTGCAAAAACACAATTTTTTAAATTAATGATCGCTTCTGTATCCCCGAGCTCAGTATCTCCTCCTCTAGCCCATTTTCGCGGGTTTGTCCACAAGATTTTAATGACCGTCACTATTTTTCATATAAAAGATGCTGATAATTTTAATTCCATTTTAATAGATTCTAGATCGAGTCTCTGAACGCTTTCTGCTTTCCTTGATCTTCTTTTCATAGGTGGGATTGTTATTTATGTGACTTGATGGGTGGAAGGAGTTGACATCAAAGAAATTAAAACGATCTTTGCGAGCCTTATCGTGACATCTATTGATTTTATGCAGTTCCTGTCACTTGAAACCCCTTCTCCATACTGATACACATAATTTAATGTTAATCTCTTTTTCCAATCAACTGTTATAATTCACTGGTGTGAAAAGACCATGAAAAATTGAAGTTTTACAGCGGTGCTTTAATACACAAAAACTAAATTCTCTTCTGGTCTGAAAGTGTGTGAGACAAGTCCATGGATAATAATAACGATGACCGAACAGGCGAGTCTTCAGGTCAGGTATAGAGAAGTCACTGGTTTCATTAATGATAACGACAGTGAAGAAAAGGACAGCGAGATTCACCGGTCCTCAGAATACAAAAAATAATTTGTTCCATGGGTGAAAAATAAAGCAGTCGGTAGAAATGTGAAGGTTGTATTTTCCATCTCCAGATGGAGAATTAAGATAGTTGCACTGCGGAGAGCTCAGCTGTTAGATCTTTCCAATTAATCAGGTTTTTTATGGACTGTGGAGACAGTAGAAAACAAGCTACAGGTCAGCAGATGGTCAACTTTTCACAGCATTCAAGCGCAATTGTGTCACCAACCAGACTCAGATTATGTTATAACCAATACCGCCGATCACATTGTACTTTTAGAGTAAAGAAGGTTGTGGCTGGTAAAGAGGCATGATCCTTACTGGGAAACTGAGATGACCCCAACCTAAATCCACCCCTACTATGGCTGAGACAGATAAATGGAAACAAAAGCATACAGCTGCGCCTGCGATGGATTGATGGATGCATGAATGGATGGATGGATTGGTGGATAGATGGATAGTTGGATAGATGGATGGATTGAAGGATGGATGGATGGGTGGATAGATGGATGGGTGGATAGATGGATTGTTGGATAGATGGATGGGTGGATGGATGGATGAATAGGTTGGATGTATGGATGGATGGACAGATGGATGAGTGGATAGATGGATGGATAGATGGATGAGTGGATAGATAGATGATGGATTGGTGGATAGATGGATAAATGGATAGATAGATGCATGGATGGAAAAATGGATGGATGGATGGATAAGTAGATGGATAGATAAATGGATGGATGGATAAATGGATGGATGGATAAATAGATGGATGATGGATGGATTGGTGGATAGCTGGATGAATAGATACATAGATGGATGGATGGATATCTGACTGGTGGACAGCACGGTGACTTAGTGGTTAGAGCTGCAGTGCTGAGGCCCTGGGTTCAAATCCCACCAAGGACCACAACTGCGAGAAGTTTGTATGTTCTCCACGTGTTTGGGTGGATTTCCTCTGGGTTCATCCCACAGTACAAATACATAATGATAGGGAATTTAGATTGTGAACCCCAATGGGGACAGTGATGATGATGTCTGTAAAGTGCTGTGCAATAATGGTGCTGTATAAGTGAGTAAAATAAATACATATACTCTAGTGGTCACCTTTTACTGGACTGACTTAGAGCCTATCTTCACCAGTTCTAGAGATGTGAATGGAGAGGTGGTCACGCATGTGCACTACCGTTCCTTTCACGCATGGGACTTTGGGACCCCTATTTCAGGGGTGGGAGGTGATCAGGGGCGGACATATCATTGGTGCAACCTGTCCAGTGGCACAGGGGCCCAAGAGGTTATGGGGCCCATTTCTACCTCCAAAGCCGGTGCAATTTTGCATATTTAAGAGCTCTTGGGCTGTAATGGGCCCATGTATAATTCTTGCACAGGGGCCCTTTTCTCTCTGTGTCCACCAGTGGAGGTGATCCTAGCTGGTTGACCCCCAGCAATCATATATTCATCTCATTCCTGTAAATAAGGAATAACAATATTTAGTGGGGAATTCCTTTTGATCTGTACAGAACAAATTCCTGTCCAAGGGTTTGCTTGGCCGTGTAATTAAACACATAAGTGCCCCATGTTGTAATGTGACTTTCTCGCCTGATCTCTCATTCCTTTACCTCTATCAGCTTGCAGGTTATTACTCCATTAAATTATCCAGCCCTTTCCTCTAATAATGACGCCACCTTTCTGCTGAGCCATGCTTTTCTCATGTTGATTGCCGAACACATACATTTAGCACACAGTGAGTTCACTCTTCCTAGAGATCATCTTACCTATTGTCATCTCTGGAATCGTTTTCATTCCTTCCGATAAAACAAAGTACCGGACATTTCCATTTTGCATGTCAGCAACAAATGGACCTACAAGTATGTTGTAGAGTAAATGCCCAACACAGGACTCCAGCATCCATCGCGTCAAGAATCATGTAGTGCCAATACTGTGCCTTGTCTGTCTTTGAGAGCATACAGGTGTACGCTACTGTACAGGGTCCGTGCTGGCAATTTTTGCGTGTATATAGGGCAACAATGTCACTGCAAATAACTTTAACCCATTTACGACATATGACATACATGAACGTCATATGTCGTGTTTCTGCCTTTGATAGGGGTTCGCTGGCCGAGCCAACATCTTTCCCGGCAGATGATGGCTGATTCAGTCAGCCATCATGTGCCTTTTACAGCTGCAGATGGAGTAGAGATCTGAACCCTTCTGTTAACCTGTTAAATCCCGCTGTCAATTTCTGACAGCAGAATTTAACACGCACCAGTGGGGGGGCGCATCATTCCATGCTCCCATCAGTGCGCCCGTGAGGTGATCACGGGGCACCGATGAGTTGTCATGACAGCTTGGGATCTGCAGAAAACCCCCATGCCTGTTAATGCAATCCTGTGAACACCGGCCTGTAGCCGACGTTCATAAGAGATCGTGATTTTTTCTATAAATAGAGTGGTGAAGTCTTGCTATGTACAGCACAAGCGATCAGACAATCGCAGCTTCAAGTCTCCTAGGGGGACTATTAAATACAGTAAAAATAGAAAAAAAGTTTGTAAAAATATGAAAAAATAAAGCAAGCACAAAAGTTCAAATCGCCCCCTTTTGCCCCATTAAAAATAAAACAATAATAATAATAATAAATACACATATTTGGTATCACTACATTCAGAAATGCCCGATCTATCAAAATATTAAATAAATTACCGGTAATCAGATCGGTAAACAGTGTAAGGGAAAAAAAATCGAAAAGCCAGAATTACAGTTTTTTTTTAAATGTAATAAGAGGCAATCAAAACATTGCATGTACTCCAAAATGGTATGAATAAAAATATCAAGCTCAGGGTGCAAATAAGAAGCCATCACCCAGCCCCAGATCCTGAAAAATTTAAATGTTAAGGGGCTCAAAAAATTGTGATAAAAGCAAAATTGTTTTTCTATTTTTTTGCAAATTTCAGATTTTTTTTCACCACTTAATTGAAAAAATCTATATACATGTTTGGTGTCTGCGTACTCACACTGACCTGGAGAATCATATTGCCAAGAAGAAGATGAAGGGGAGGAAAATATGAAAGCGAATAAAGGAAAATCACCATGTCACCATGTCATGAAGAGGTTAAGCCCCGTAATCAATTCTGTAGAGAAACCTGAAATTGAGCATATTTGTAAATGGCAAAGTTACACGTATAGAAAAAATTGAGCGCAGGTTGAGGTAACAGGGTTATAGAATTTCGTAAATGGTTGCGCTAAAATAAAGGCAGAAGAAGGCCTTACCCGCTCCAAATCAACGGGAGCATGGGGCATAATTCATCATTTGCAATTTATTGTTTTTTTTTTTTACTATTCAATTTTTTTCTTATTCTTTTTGCTGTTTTTTTTAATGCTAAATTAATCATAATGACGCACAATCAAAAAAATGCTTTATTATTTGTCTTTAATCAGTGCACCAAAAGTCGCAAATCCTTTAAAAAATTGCAAAATTGCACCTAATCGAAAAACTCCTCCAGACATTTTACTCTAGGCAGGGACTGGAATGAGATGTGTAAAAAAAAAATACTGATATTTGGTAAAAGACACATTTCATGAAACTGTCTAAAACATCTGGAAAAGCAAAATTGTGGAGAACAAGTAAAAAAAAGGTTAGAAAAGTAAACCAACTTAAAAACTGGCGCAAAACGTATAGCAAATAAGGCACAAATACTAAAGCCACTAAAAAAGGAACAAACTACTCCAGAAAAGTGGAAAAACAGCAATGAAGAGAAACATTTTTTTTTGCTGAAAACTCAAGTATTTTGTGCTATGGCCCCATCATTCTGATGACTGGGGAGATCTTATGGGTCTGGATCTCCTCCGATCAAACATTGATGACCGATCCTAGGGAAAAACTCCTTATCATAGCCATTTTGATCCATAGTTCTGCATTATTGTTTTATGCAACCAATATAGGCAGCCTTAGGCTATGTGCACACGTTGCGGATTCTTAGCGTTTCGCGGCAAAAACGCTTACACAACACAACTCATTATAGCCTA
>VIAB01009629.1:67174-88210 GCA_009801035.1 Oophaga pumilio | reverse complement strand
ACAATCATTTTTTGCAGGCTGATCACTTCTGTAGCATACAGATTAAGCACCATCTGAATGCCATAGAAGCTGTCAGCACTGCACTGCGCATGATCAACACGTTTCCTAGCTTGGGTGACACGAATGTCTTCATGACGACATCCACTCACCATGGCAACGATCGAGACCCCGCGTCACTTCGCGGGGTCTCCGATCCAAAGGCAGAGGAGCTGTCAGCCCTGTGCCAGCTTCCGGAATGCTGCAATCTTGTTTGATCACAGTATTTCGGGGGTTAAAGTGACTGCTCCTGGCTCCTAGTGCCAGGTGTCAGCTGATTCCTCGTGAGCGCGGCCAATCACTTAGACGTAATGATCCATCCATGGTTAAATTGGCCCAGGTCACATGGACGGATCATTACGTACGTCTGATATCAGAGTTAAGGGCATTCAAGATTTCAGAAACATGTCAGTTTTCTTTTGACCTTCTTGTCTGCCGTTTTATATGGATTGAAGAGTAAAGACATTATGTTTTAATCCACCATTTGGAAGTGCCGCTCTTCTTGTCTTCTCCTTACAATCCAAATATATGATTTACCTCTAAATGCTTTTGAAATTAATACATAACTTTTATTATTTGTATTTAATAAATACCCTTATTTTACTTCTTTTAATTTTAAATTACTGTAAATACTGGGAGTGATAAGGCCACAATATTGTTCCTTAAACTTATTAACTAATCTAATTTAGTGTGTTGTATAAGAGCTATCTCTGCTACTATGTTTGAATAGTGAATGTTGAAGTCTGCCAAATAGAGAAAACTCTCAGCATAGCTGTATTAAGAATTCATGGGAAATGTCCAACACTGTCCAACAACGGCTTCTAACCATGTTACTAATACAGAACAGTACGGAAAACTAATTCCAGGTGCCATGTCAAAGCTTATTGTTTTATTAAATTTATATGTGAGCTTTCAGTCTTGTTGGCAGCAATATAGAGACTTCAGAGCACTTCATTAGTTTTAGTTTCTGAAAAAGAGTTTTAAGCTTAATCTTAGGAATAAGTTGCCTTCAAGACCTAATCAAGCTCTAGTGTTCTTCAGAACCACATGCAATTTCTCCTAATAAAACCAAGAATTACAACACATTAACCTACATACTAATTGCTACAAAGCTCTTCTTAGCTAATCATTTTGATGTAATTAACATATTATTTTTTTTCTTACATACTTAAAAAAAATATTTCACTAAAAATGAAAGAAAAAAAATGTGCCTATAAATATAAAACCTTTATTCTCATTAGAGAAGTGAATCCTGTAGGCCACAACCAGTTTGGTTCTGGTTAGACTGTGGTAAGCTTTCCCAATCATATACTCAGGCCCCGCTTCCTTGGACTGTCTTCAATTGGCATTGAAAGAGCTATAGCAAGGAGCTTGTAATGAAGTCCAAACGTAGCCAAGGATCATCAACATAATAGCCATTACTATGCAATAAGCAGGAAGATGAGATAGAAGAGAAGTCAGGAAAAGGCCAGAAGTCAATACACTAAAAGAAACAGAATTTATGGAACGACATTGAAGGGCAAGGCAGTAAGGAGTATTATCTGGGAACAAGACAGAGCAGAATTATGCATAGAGTCAATAGAATAAGCAATGACAAAATCAGAAAAGCCAGATGTATCATAACAGCTTTCACTCACTCCTCTGCCTTTTGTTCTTCCTATGGAATGAGCTACTTTGAACTTGGCACAGGCAAGAGGAGAGTGACCATGATTTGAGTGAGAGATCGACACAGATAGCTACTGAGTTACCAATATCTGTAGCACCAGGTATGTAATGAATTTGACAGAGGGAGAGGTCTTCCTCTGTCTAACCTCTGGCAACAAAGAACATGATCGTAAGCTGCCAATTCCTTACTATGACAGCAGGGGGCCAGACTAAGGTCCCGAAGTCTGATAGTGACATCAGCCTGTTAGGCAGAGTATATAGCATGGCCTAATAGTTTGCACTGAGTGGCAATAATATCTGCAAATTACTGGTATTTTTTCTCATGACAGTCTCCCTTTAAGTACAATACACCCCCCCAAAAAAACACAATTTTTATTAACCTCTATAGGTACATCATAGGTTGTTTATCCCCCTTTGATGAAGGCTCCAGCGCTGAGCCCGCATCTTTTTCAGCCCCTAACATCTACGGGTGGAATCGCAATCAACCCACAGCTGTTAACATGTTAAATGTTGCTGTCAATCTATGACAGTGGCATTTAACATGATCACGCCCGAAGCACGTCACAATCCATGCCCATCAGCTCCCTTGTGTCATGATTGCGGGGCACTGATGGGTTGTCATGGCAACAGGGGGTCTGCAGAAGAGCCCCGTGCTTGTCATTGCCTATCAGCTATGAACGCCGGCCCGTGGCCGGCATTCATAGTGGATGATTATTATTGAATCATAGCTGAAGCCCTGCTATGTGTAGCACAAGTGATCAGAAGATGTGAGCTCAAGTCTTGTAAGGAGACTTCTGAAGTAAAAAAAAATTAAATATTAAAAAATATAAAAGTTCAAATCACCCCCCTTTTGCCTCATTCAAAATAAAATAAAATAAAAAAATACACATATTTGGTATCGCTGAGTTCAGAAACGTCTGATCAAAATATAAAAGTAATTAATCCGAATGGTGAATGACTTAACGAGAAAAAAAATTCAAAACCCCAGAATTACGTTTTTTTGGTCGCCACAAGAGTGCAATAAAATGCAATAGAAGGCGATCAAAACATTGCATCTACCCCAAAGTGGTATCATTAAAAACTTCAGCTTGGGGTGCAAAAAATAAGTCCTCATCCATCCCCAGATCCCGTTATGGGACTCTATGGGTCTCAGCAAATGGCGCCCTTTTTTTTCACCATATAAATAAAAAAGAACTTATACATGTTTGGTACCTGTGAACTCTTAATGACATGGAGAATCATAGCGGCAGTTCAGTTTTACCACGTAGTAAACATGGTAAAAAAACAAAACAAAATAGAATTGCATTTTTTTTGCAATTTCACCACACTTGATTTATTTTCCCATTTCCAGTGCACTATATGGTAAAAATCAATGGTATTGTTCAAAAGTAAAACTCGTCCTGCAAAAACCAAGCCCTCACACAGCCATATTGACGGAAAAATAAAAAAGTTATGGCTCTGGGAAGACAGGGAGCAAAAAACGAAAACAGAAACACTCAAGGTCATGAAGGGGATTAAACAATGTATTCTTTCATGAAAAAGTTAAAAAAAAAA
Source organism: Oophaga pumilio (assembly GCA_009801035.1). Taxonomy (NCBI): domain Eukaryota; kingdom Metazoa; phylum Chordata; class Amphibia; order Anura; family Dendrobatidae; genus Oophaga; species Oophaga pumilio. The sequence continues at coordinate 84,955 of VIAB01009629.1, read as the reverse complement.
CAATACAATCAAGTAGAAAGTTATGGCAACTCTGAAATAAGTGGTTATGGTTAGTGATGGATGAATCCCTGAATGTTCGGGTTGGGCAGGTTCGGCAGAACAGTTAAAAAAACATTTGGTTTGGGTTTCAGAACAGTACCTGAACCCAGATCCCATTCACAAGAATGGGGGCCATGAATTTCCATTGTTTGCCATGCTGTCATTTGCATGACAGCGCGGCAAACACTATCTCTGATCGGCAGTAAGATCATTACCGCCGGTCAGAGCGCTTTAGCTCTCTCGCTGTCAGATGACAGCATCAGCCCGCAACTGTGACCAGAAGTAAAAAGTCACAGGCATCAGCTGATAGGACTACTACTCCCATCAGCCTATGCCTGCTGTCGCTGATAACAGCGAGAATAGACGTCGGCTGATATGAGTATTCATCAGCCGGTGCCTGCAATATAAATAGATTTAAAAAAAAAATGATGTGGGGTTCCCCTCTATTATTGATAACCAGCCATGCAACCCTCAGCTATCAGCTTTATCATGGCTGGTTATCAAGAACATTCATCTAACTAGGAGTATAGCCAGCAAAGACTGCATGTGTCAGGTGAGTATAAATAGCCCCTCCCAAGATGTGATAGGGCAAACCAAACAAGGAAGTTAAATCACCTGCACAGAAGCAAAACAGCAAAGCAAAGACAAAAGCATTATCAGCAGTTAGACAGATACAAAACAGGCTGTGGTCAAAGAGAAAGGGAAACTGATCCACAGCCAGAGATCACCGGCTCGAGTCTCAGAGTCGAGTCATGACAGTTGTACACTATACAAATTTTCCTATTGGATAAATAATACCTTGATTCTGCCAACTGATGAGTATATAAAATGTAACTCTTATATCAACTAGAACATCGATGTCTGACTACATAGTTTAAAATTAGCAGTCAAAATAATAGAATATATATTGCTAAAGAAAGCCGGTATATAAAAAATGCTGTTGACAGCCACACAGTCCCTTGATAACGACGCTGGTGCAGTGAAACATGGAGGGGAGGCTGTGATCTTTTGTTTTATTTGCAGTCAAACGGACATTGATTGCAATGTCAGCGTCACTGCAGGCACGCTGTCCACTATTCACTAACACTGACTGTTTTAGAGATTGCATTACATCTATACATCAGCCAACAAGCTAATATAAATAGATTATAACCACTTTAGTGGGACACCATTTTCTATAAACTGGCTTTCTTTAGCAATATATCTTCTATTAATTTGACCGCTAATTTTAAACATCGTAGTGAGACATTGTCATGGGTGTATCGCCACGAAAATCGTCGCGATTGCACATTCTGACTTCTCGCAGCTGAGTTGCTGTTTCTTTGTGTTTGGTAGTGAGGGAGTTAATTTTACCTAGCTCTTTGTTAAGACTAGGTCCAGCCTCGTCCGGCTGCTTTTGATTATGCACTAATTAGCTTCCTTTATATACCTGCCAGTCTGCTTGTTAGATGCCGGTGAAAGCTTACATGCAGACCAGCAGATTGGATCAGGTCATGAGAAGACTTAAGTTAAGAGTTCCTTTGTGGTTTCTCCTCTCCTCGATTATAGTTTATCTCCTAGACCTTTTGTGTTCCCTCTGTGTTTAAGTGTTGTATGCAAGACAGTGTTTGCTTTGTCCCCTGTCTGTCTCGTTTGTCTTTACTGTTTGTTAAGCAGTAACCTGCCTATTCCCTGTGTGGTAATCAGGGTCCTTCTGGGGACTAGATTACAGTTGTCAGGGACTTATAGGAGACAGGGTTACGTTGGCGGCCTGGACCTCTGTACCATTAACAGTACCTCCAGGTTGAGGGACTAGTCAGGTTCCCAGGTTAGGGTTAGCATAGACCCCGGTCCACCTGCAGCCTGAGTACAGCGTTATACGTCTTCAGGATTCACCCACAGTACAACGGATATTATGTCAGGTAATACTATACTTTATGTACATGTTGAGATTTCCTATTTATGTGTTATATTGCATGTTGTCCCTCTTAGTATTGATTACTGACATCATATGTGTATCTGTGATACAGCGTGACAGACATAAAGTAGATGTTTTAATATTGATAGTATAAAAGTTACAGTTTATATATTTAGAAGTTGGTGTAAGCAAGGACAATTTGTAAATAGTGTGCTTTATATACCAAACCACCAACTGACGGTCCAAATTATTTTCTTGTATATAATGTGTTATACATTGGTGTGTGTGTGTATATACAGTATGTATATGCACACACGCACGTATCACCATCTTTCCATCCTACAGGTTCATCTTCATTTTAATTACCATTAAAGATTAACAAAGGGGTTCGTTCTGTCTCCTGGAAGTCCTTTTTAGTGTTCAGAGTTTGGATACTGAATAAAGCTTGTTGAAAGGCTGCAGTGCAGCCAATGAAGAAGCTTTTCGGCTGTGGATACTTCCGCAAACCAGCCTCTCTGTGAGTACTCTGTAAAACAGCCTCTTTGGGTGTACTCTGTAAAACATTCTCTGTAAGGTACTCTGCACCAGTCTCTGTGGGGGTACTCTGCACCCATCTCTGTGGGGGTATCCTGCACCCGTCTCTGTGGTGTATTCTGCAAAACAGCCTCTGCGGTGGTACTCTGTGTCCGTATCTGTTGGGGTACTCTGCAAAACAGCCTCTGTGGGGGTACTCTGCAAAACAGTCTCTGTGGGGGTACTCTGCACCCATCTCTGTGGGGGTACTCTGCACCCATTTCTATGAGGGTTCTCTGCCTTGTTTTGTTTTGTATTTGGGGAGGCCCCAAAACATTGGGAATGGCAAATAGAACGAACAAACTGCTGTGTAGTATAACAATGGCTGGGTTCAGATGGAATAATTCTCTATTCAGCCAAAGGTATGGACAAGTCCTGTGGGATCCACAGAAGGAAAAAGTTGATCCAGCTTCTGATATACAGTTCCATGAGACTTGGTAAAGTCATGAATACAAACAAACAAACATCCTCTATGGTAGAGGAATATTATGGGGGACACAGAAAATTGAGAATATCATACGCCTGTCGAACGCAAGTGCATTTTTAGACTTGGTTCACACCGTGTTAACCACATGTTCCGACAGTTCACTTGCCACAAGGCAGGCCAGCACTTCCAAGGCGTAAAGGGCAAGCTCAGGCCATGTGGCCAATTTGGAGTCCCAGAAGTTAAATGGGTCAGAGCCATCACTCAGTACGTGGAGATGTGTGGACACATATTCTTCCACCATGTTGTTGAAACGGACCGTATCAGATGGTGGTGTTGGATGTTGTGGCATTCTGAGGAAGGTTTTCCTAATTTCGGGCATGCTAACCCACCCTGGTGCTTGTGCCGCAGCTGCGTTGGTGATTTCCTCCTCTGCTTTGCGCTTCCACTGTGCCCCTGTTGTAAGGTGGGGATGCAATGAGTAGTGCTTCTATCAAAGTGCGCTTCACATTGTCCTTGCAGCAGGGATCAAGCAAGGAGGCCACCCAGTAGTCAGCATGTATTTGCTCATTTGTGCCACGCTGCCCAGAGGCAATGACAAGCTGCCTGGTGAGTGGTGTATCATCTGTGTCTTCTGTATACCCCCAGCGGTTCTCCATTGATGGCCATGAGCTGCTTTGTGTGCCACCCTGCTGTGAACATGGTTCCTCCTCCTCCCTCTCATCCTCAACCTCTGAAACTCTCCCCCGGCTTGAAAGTTGTGTACATGGCTGCTGTTGGTCCAGGAACTTACCATCCGAGCCATGTGTGAACGACTGGCCTTGTAATGATTTGAATGGTTCCTGTTCCTCCTCCTCTTCCTCCTGTGCCACCACCTCATCCATCATTGCCTGAAATGTTTTTTCAAGAAGGCATAGAAGTGGGATAGTAACTAGTGATGAGCATGCTAGGGTGTCCTCCGAGTATTTGGGTGTGCTAGGAGATTTAGTTTGTGTCACCGTAGCTGCATGACTTGAAGCTGCTAGACAGCTTGAATACATGCGGGGATTCCTGTCATGTTTCGGTAGCTGAGGAGAAATTGCGAAAATAGCAAAAATAGCAATACACCAGATAGGCTGGAAACTATTGGATTGCAGGACCCCAAACTAACCGCAACACTAGAAGTAGCCGTGGAGCATACCTACGGTGATCCTAGACGCCTCGTCACAGCCAGAGAGATAGCGTTCATCTTTCTGCCTTTAGGTGTAGCTATCTGCCCCATAGCAGAACCCCAAAAGAAATAGGAAGCCCCCAAACATGTAATGGCGGTTAGACAAGAAGAAAACACGGACACAGACAGAAAATAGAATGAGCAAACGCTGGGGCCCAATCTGTCTAGACAGAAAAGTATAGGAAAGAATTCTGACTGCAACCCAAAAAACCCCGACAAAAATACCAACACTTCTGATTAACAAAAAACCTGAGATCACACGATCTCTACCACCTAAATCAGATCTCTGGTGTAACACACAGCAATTCAGCAAATAAAAAGTGACATAGGAACAGAGCAAATGTGCAAACACAAACTGAGCACAATTGCAGCGCCAGGCCCCAAAAGGGGACCAGGCTGAAGTCCACTGCAAGGCAGAGAACCAGCAAGGAAAATCCAACCAGAGGAAAAAAAACAGCAAATCACTTATCTGAATCAAAGCAGGAATGCAAGCTGAGCTCAAAGCAAGACCTGGAAGAACAATTGATTACCGGCAAGGCTGAAAGGAGTTCAGGTCACTTATATCAGACCATTCAGAGCCAGCTGAAGGCCATTCAGCAATTAGTTTATTACCCTCAGCAACCACCGGAGGGAGCCCCAACTCAGAAGTCGCCTCCAGAGTATTCACAACAGATTCCCTAACAAACAGGCAATCCCCACATGTATTCAGGCTGTCTAGCAGCCGCAAATCATGCAGCTACGGCGACACAAATTAAGTCTCCAAGCATGCCCAAATACTCGGAGGACACCCGATCATGCTTGGGAAAACCCAAGCAACGAGTATACTCGCTCATCACTAAATCACTAATAGTAACACATAGTCTCTCCAGTATATGCAGGGTAGAGTTCCCCCTTGTTGGTACGTCACATATGAGACGGTGAGAGGGAAGACAGTAGTGACGTTGCAAGGCAGACAGGAAAGCAGTAGGGTGAGAACGCCAAAAGCATGCACAGACGTCCTGCACTTTCTGCAGCAGCTCTGACATCTCGGGTAGTTTTACAGGAAACTGCACCACCAAATTCAGCACATGCGCAATGCAAGCGATGTGAGTCAAACCGGCTAGGCCCAGAGCTGCTATGAGATTTCACCAGTTATCGCATACCACCAGGCTGGGCTTCAAGTTCAGCAGCACTAGTCACTCATCAGTGTATTGTTTGATCCCTGTCCACAGCTCCTGCACAATGTTGGATTCCCCCCCAAACAGATGAGTTTCAGCCTGCTGTCATTTGCTGTCCTGAAGCTGGCGATCAATGTGTTATGCTGACTGGATGAAGAGGTGGTGGAGGAAGAGGAGTAGGAAGAGGAGGCAACATGGACAGGGAAATGTCCATCAATCCTCAGTAGTGGTAGCACATGTGCCAGAATTCCTTCTGCCTCAGTCCCAGCCACCACTAGATTTACACTGTGGGCAGTTAGGGAGATATAACATCCATGCCCGTGCTTACTGGTTCACGTATTGTTGGTTATGTGGACCTTGCCACTGATGGCGTCACACAGTGCACACTTGATTTTGTCAGCAACATGCTCGTGTAGTGCAGGGGTGGGCCACCTGGAAAAGTAGAGGCAACAAGGAATCATGAACTGTGGGACAGCTACCACAATAAGATTTTTAAAAATGTCCATCTCCACCGGGCAGAACAACAGCAGTTCAAAGGCCAGGAATTTTAAAATGCTGGCATTCAGGTGCAGGTCTCGTGGATGCATAGTGGGGTACTTCTTCTTTCTCTCCACTGTTCAGGGGATAGACAGTTGAATGCTTCCATGAGATGGTTTAGAAATGCTCGTTGACACTGCTGTTGGTGGAGTTTCACATCCTCTTTTTGTGGGGAGTCAAGTGGCCCTGTTGCTCTGGAGGGGGAAGCGGAGGCCAAGACTGGAGAAGAATAGGGAGAAAGAGGAGCATCAGATCTTTCCTGGTTTTTCAGGTGTACACTGCACTGCAGCTTGTTCTTTGCATTCAGATGCCTCGTCATGCAGGTGATGCTCAGGTCAAGAACATGTAAGCCTTACCTCAGTCTCTGATGGAACAGCGTGAAAACTACCCATGTCTTGTTGTTACCACATTGTCTGAAGAAATGCCACGCCAGGGAGCTTCTTTGAGCTGGCTTTGGTGTGCTAAGTTCGTCTGCACGTTGGGCAGTAGCAACTGACATACTGGCCAGGGGCCAGCCACTGTTCTTTTGCACCCTGCTCTCTCTTTTGCTGTGCAGCTGGGGCAGTGTGACCACCACCTCTTCCTCCAAACTTACCACATCACTCTGAAGGCCTTGATTTCATGTGGGGTCTAGGACCTCACCATCGCATCATCGCACCTCTCCAGTCTGTCTTTAATTCTGCTGCCCGAGAAATCCACCTCTCTCCTCTCTACTCCTCCGCTTCTCTCCTCTGCAAATCCTTTCATTGGCTCCCAATTCCACAACGTATCCACTTCAAGCTACTACCACTAATCTACAAAGCTGTTCATAATCTGTTTCCCACATATATTTCCCACATATATCTCTGAACTAATCTCCCAATATCTTCCACCACGTAATCTGTGGTCTTCCCAAGACCTCCTTCTCTCCTCCACAATCATGAGTTCCTCATCCAATCAACTGAAAGACTTCTCTTGAGTATCCCCCATCCTCTGGAATTCTGTGCCCCAACACATCCGATTATCTCCTACATGAGGAACTTTCAAAAGGAACCTGAAAACCCATCCCTTCAGAACAGCTTACAGCCTGCACTAACCCCGCTGCCACCTCACCACTACCAGAGCTGACTCCTTACCAACACCAGGGCTTCTGCAACCCCTGAACCTACTGTCTCCTTCCCCATTATGCTGTAGAATGTAAGCCCACAAGGGTAGGGTCCTCTCCTCTCTGTACCTGTCTATCACTATTAGTTTGTTTATTTTATTTTCTATTTGTGATTTCTATGTAAATCCTTCTCATGTGCAGCACCATGGAATCAATGGTGCTCTAAAAGAAAAAAAAAAGAAAAAGAAAAATCCCCGGAATGGTCTTCCACCCAGTCCTCACCCCTGCCCTCCTTGCCGGTCTGCACACAGCAGAGATGTGCTGCAGTGGTACACTAACCATTTGCACTACCCATCCCATGTACTCATACTCAGACTGAACAAGTGGTTGGGCATCAGTGCACACAATCTCTGACACTTGTGGGGTAGAGCCATGTGGATGGCGCATGGAACCACAGCCAACGGAGTCATCAAAAATTATAATTGACTGACAGTGAGGCTGTTTTGCAGAGTACCCCTGTGAGGCTGTTTTCAGAGTACCCCCAACAAGGCTGTTTTGCACAGTTAGCACCCCCAAAAAAACCACAACAGACAAAAACAGTGTTGGCTACCTCCTTCTCCTCCGCCTCTTCCATCTCCACCGTCACGTCCACCTCCACCACCACCTCCTCTTCAACCTCTTCCTCCACTTGGACCTCCGCCTCCTGGTTGAAGATTATTATTTTTTAGGGTTTTTTTTATTCTGTTATTTTAAGTCATTTTCCTATCCACATTTGTTTGGAGGGAAATTGACCTGCTCTTACCCCCATTTTGTTTTCTTTTACAACCCCATAGCCCTTACTACGAACATTTTACAGCACCAAAGTTTAGGCCTCCATTGACTTCTATGCGGTTCGGATTCAAGTTCGGGCAGAGTTCTGGTACCCGAACCGTACTTTGGACTACAGTTCAGTCGAACCTGATGAACTGGAACATCCACGGGTTCACTCATCCCTTATTACCATAATTGGTACATATAGAATTTATGTAAAAATGCAGTGGTAGCAAGAAATGCAGAGGTAAGAACTGCATTTACAATAGTTGTACATACCCTTTTTTTCTAAAACAGGGTCTAGCATGGTCTGGGAAAAAATTTACTGACCATTCCATCCCCTGCTGCTTCTTTGTAACAATGCCTGAACCCCGTGACAGTTTCAAAGCTTCCTTTCCTCCTGGGATGGACATGTTATCACTGCAGCCAATCACTTGCTTCAGCAGTGATCAACAATTGTGGCTAGCAATTTGTAAGGGACACTGAGATAAGCTGATAGAAAAATTCATGTTTATGCCATAGACTGAGGAAGATGTGTGTGCCAAGTGTATTCATCTGTGCAACCCTTAAAGAAGACTTTTCACAACTTTAATCTTACAAACTGTACATTCCTGCACACAGTAACAAAAATGTAGATAAAAATGTTTTTTTTGGTGGGGGGGGTTGTAGTGAGCTGTGGTCATTTTTATTGTCTCCACTCTGTTGTGGAGATGCTAACAATACCTAATGTGTTACATTTTTTTATCATTTAACGTTGTTTACTTTATTTCAGTTGTGTAAGTTCAACCTACTAAGATGTCCACCAAGCTGAAAGAAACAAAACGTCCAGTTGAATGATAAAAATATTGAACACATTAGACTCCAGTAATTTTTAGAGGAGAAAATAAAAAAGGAAAAAACATTTTTATGTACATTCCTAGTATATAGATCTTCTGTGCAGAAGTCTAAAGTTTATAAGGTCTAAATTTGGGAAAGGTTTTCTTTATAGCCATCTGAAACTGTTCAGCGATTGCCTCTGCCTGTGACAGAAGTGGCGTATGCAAAGACCTCTGCCTGCTTTCAACTGGGACTGTTTCTGTTCAAATTCTTAAGTAAAGAAAAAAATAGTTTTTAACACTTATAGCCTTTCTTCTTCCTTTGAAAGTTACAATCACCAAGCTGTATACCTTGCCAGATCACCCAGTCATCATTGCAGCACTAATAACACAGTGAAACTCACCACACATCTATAAAGAAAGAGGGGAATTGAGAAGGGTTTATCTAAGGAATGGACAGCCCTTTAACGGGCACACAATGTGGCTCTACCTGGGCTCACCCTACTTTACAATATTTTTTTTTAATGCACAAGTGATCATCTGATTAATAAGTAAAGCTTTGTTCACATATGTGTCAAAAGCTCTTTCAGACTCTCTGTTGCAGAGGTCCTATGATAGAAAAATGCACCCAAGAACCAGAGTGTAATAGTAAAAAGGTTAAGTTTTATTAGATCAAAATTTTAAAATAGTACATACATAAAAAAGTGTGTAAGTAGGTGATGACTACAAATGGCCTGAATATGGCACCGTAACTACAGAAAGGTAAAGACATGGACGAGCGAAATAGAGTGATACATGATTAACACTCAGAAGTGCAGAGTGTGGTTACATTTTCCATATAAATAAACTAGTAAATGGTACTTAGTAGTCCAAGGAAGGAAGACACCAACACACCAATGTCCAGAGGTATGCATAAAGAATATTAGAAACAGTAAAGCAGTCCTGCATGAAGCATGATTTACTTGGGAGTTTCGGTGCCACCACCCCAACGCGCGTTTCGGCTGAAGTGCCTTCTGGGGGAGCCATTTGTTGTCATCACCAACTTTTTATGCCTGTACTATTTTTAAATTTTGATCTAATAAAACTCAACCTTTTTATACTCTGGTTCTTTGGTCCATTTTTCTATTATATGCTTTTCCATGCCTTTTGCACTGAACACCTCTATTTAATCCTTGTATATTTACACAGTGGTCACTAGAATGATATAATATGAATGTGTTTAATTGTTCCGATAGGATATAACTCTGTTGCAGATCTTGTAGTTTTTGGCTGTAAAAATCGTGGTGCATGCAGAACACGATTAAATAAAGAACACCTCTGTGAAACCTGATAGAACCTATTATATAATTTAATTGTAGAAGCTGCACCCTTGTCAAAGCCCCTCCAATGCTAGAGACATGGTGTGTTTGGTTCAACATACCCAAAACATCCTACGATTGTCAGAAGCAATTGGCAACTGCCCAGAAGTAAGATCTTCTTTTATCCAACATAGCCTGTGATAGCTTTTTTCAAGTGTATACGCTAATTGGGTTCGTCATGGCTTTTTTAATGGAATAGACACAATTCCAGGGGCAAGACAATTGCAAGTACAGCTGTTGCAGGGGCATCTGAGAACCCTCTGATACATATGAGAAGACCGGTAGGGTGCATCATATATTGGCAAACCTATTGCATATTTTACCTACTGCCTTAAGCTTTTCAAGTTATACTTCTACACATTTTCCTTACAGCACTGCAGTACAGCTAAAGCCAAGTAATTTATTATGTTCTCAATTAGTTGATGTCTTTTTGCTGAAAGCTTATTAAAATTATTCCTGGGGTACTGTTCCTTTAATCTTGACCAGACATCACAGTGCAGCTTTTATCATGCCTATGGCTCATTGCGACTGCTGATTTCATAATACTCCGTTGTGCCAAATAAATGTAGCCAAGTACACACAAGAACCTTGTTCCTTATACGCATTTACTCAAATAAATTTAATAAAGTCACACATGGCAGTAAAAATCCATTGCTATTATTTCCTTTTAAGTTGTCTGGTTACTGAACCAATAAAATTTTATTTTCCTGTGCAATATTCCTTTCATGAATGGATTACTGTTCCAATCTCTTCCAGGATTTCTTGCTATTGATTGTTGCACTGCACATCTGTCAAAAATTTAGGGATTTAGAGAGCAGAGGTGTAATCCAAAAATGAGTTAAATTAACTGTGATTGTGATAGGTGTCCATCGGGGAAGGCTGGCACAGAAGGGCAATCAAATACCACCTCACAAGTTGGCAGTGGTGCATGGAAGTGCTAGCCCCTCCTATACTGAGCTGCTTTTTTTTCTTTTTCTTTTTTTTGAATGACAGGACTAGTTTCCAATAGGCTTTTTAGTGCTCGGTTATGAGCTGAATATTTGCTTTTTAGCTCATTTGAACCACATGCCAAGATTATTATCTTTAAGCTTTGTTCTCTGCATTTGTGTTTCATGCAGTAAAATACAATGGATTTGTCTAGTCATTCATCTAATATAGAAACAAAGCAGTGGGATATATTGAAATTTTCTGCTATGAAGTTAGACTTTTGAAGTGGTAGATCAGAAGTAATGCTTAAAAACGCAGAACATGAGGAAGAGAATAATAATAAAAAAAATAATGGAGAGCTGAATGTCAGATTTTAATGATCACCAGTAGAATGTGGTAAAGAAGAAATTCCTTTCTTTAGTGATTAGAACACCAGGTGTCACGTAGTGACTAGGGACTGTAGGCACCTGCTCAATCACGCAAACTGGGGAGTGCCCTAGGCTATACCTGTCCTCTGGATCACCCCTGAAGGTGAAGATTCCGGAGTCTCTTACCTTGATATGATCCTATCCTAACCCTTATCTGTTCGCTCCCCCACCCAGGGAAATATGAGGCCAAAGTGTGTAGGATTACACTAACCAGAATAACAGGGGTAGACAGACAGGGATAAAAGAAAGCTTTAATCATAGAAATACACTCACAAAACAACAGAATGGGAAACAGAGGAGAAATAGGAAGTAGAAACCAAATGGGAGAGGATGAGTATAAACTTGCAAACTAACACCACCCAGAAAACTCCTGAGCATCTCTCCAATCGCCTACTCCAAATGCTGAAGTTTTCCTTCAATACCAATTCAGGAAGTTTGAACTATCAATGGTAATTTCCAAATACCAATGGCAAGCATATTACCAGAGTGGAGTGGCCAACAGAGAACAGCTGATACAATTCAGGATGGAGAGCTCCAGGAGATCAACTGAACTGATTAACAATTGCAATGACAGAGGATGAAAAAACCTGCACTGTTTAATAGGATGGTGAAGTTGTTCTAATTAGCGTAGTTGTATGTGTAACCAAGCACCACGATATTCTGGCTCCTCTCTGTCACAGTGTATCTCCATGACACTAGGAAATTCGAATCAATATGTGACGGCATTTCTCTGGTATGCTCCATCACCAGACTGAAGGTTCTGTGTTTCAAAAACCACCAGTATAGACAGCAAGCTTTGGATTTTTGCAAAATCTTATCATAAAACTCATTTTATAATGTTTCCTCACATTTGAAGTCTTAAATGTGAGACATTTTAAACGGTTCCCTGTCTAACTCTGTCCAGGACGGTATACAAAACCTCTGGAAGTGTCTATTTTGTGCAACATTTGTACATTATAGGTCTATTCTGCATTGTAAACTCTGGAATAAAGTTAAACAAACCCAATGGATAATGTTAATAATGGAAAAAAAGAGCAATGACTATAGAATTGGTATTCTGATGGAATACATCAGTTAAAATGTTGTTGAGGACACTCTTCTCAGCACGTCACGTGGAATGCGCCTGCACGGGTGAATTTTTCTCCTCCTCTCGCTCAAACTTTCGCTCAACCTCTGTTATAGGCTGCAAAGTGAACACATCTCTGCTCAAACACATACCACACACCCAGGATACACAACAGACTGACATCAATAAGACGCCCCCATTACTAACCCCATAGTCACCTTGTTTGAAAACACAGACACCCAGAAAAAAGTCCTTTAATTGAAAGAATGACCCTAACTCCTTTAATAATCTTAATTAAACCATACTTACGACCTTGCCCATTCCCTCGATGCCCTTGTCATTTGCAAAAGAGTTAAAAATCCAAACAACAATATTCCTCACCTTTCCACAGAGATGCTTTTAATCCATTTGGCCCACGATGGGTCTAGCTCTGCTACATTTAGATGGCAGGCTGCATGGTTGCATGATGTGACCAGACAGACTGTCATCAAGCAGACACTGAGCACTGTGTGCTCAGTATCTCTCTGTGAACTCCTATTACCTATCTGATGGCACCACGAGCGTGAGAAAGTTCTCCTGCTCGCGGTGCCGTCAGACAGGTCCTGCGAGTTCACAGCCAATGAACTCTCTTCACCTATGTGACATCAGCATGAGCACCATGGGGAATCATACAATGTGACTAAGGGGTTACTAATGGGGGAATCTTATTGCCGCATCTCCATTACTAACCTCAGAGCTTGACGTCACCTGACAATACAAAGGTGACATCAACCCCCCCAACTCCCTCAAATACCTTCCTAGGCTATTAATATCAGCCCGCAGCTGTCTGCATAGCCTTTGCTGGTTATCAATAATAGAGGGAACCTACGTCATTTTTTGGGGGGTACCCAATTTTAATAGCTAGTAAAGGCTAAGTATAAAGTTGTAAGCTGATATTAATAGCCTGGGAAGCTCCATGGGTATTACCCTCTTCCCAGGCTATAAACATCGGCCCCCCAGCCATCTCCTTTTTTTTGCTGGTTACAAAAATTGCACGGGAGTCCACGCCACTTTTCTCTGAAAAATAATCTCTTATTAATTAAATACATGTACAGTAAGCTGCACACACACTGTACTAATTGTATTTGTCACAGACATCTGTATAGCTACCTATTCTATTTGTATTTACTGTATATAATCCATATCTTCTATCCTGTCGGCTCCTGCAGTGATTTTACAGTACACAGCAGATGAACAGATGAATTGCCAGCATTTCTTCTATCTGTCTATGTATGTAATATATATACATATATGTGTGTGTGTGCCACTGACATCTATATATCTATGTATTTTATGTGTATATATCTATTCTATCTATGCTATTCTAACCTGCCACTCTGTGATTTTACAGTATGCGGCACATGAATTGCCGGCTTTTCAAAGGACACCGGTGCGAAAAAATCGGACAGCATTCGCATGGTCTGAGTGCTGTGCGATTATTTCCTCGCACCCATAGGCTTGCATTGGCAAGTCTCGGTGACAATCGCAGCATGCTGCGATTTTACATGCACGCCGAATACTGCTGAAAAAATAAACTGTGATGTGAGCTGCCCCATAGATTAATACTAGTCCGAATGCTATGCAATGTTTTCTTACATAGCGCTCGCCCGTATTCTACGGTAGTGTGACGCCGGCCTTACAGAGGGATGCAGCACTCTTGAAATTGCTAAGATGTTGGGGCATGATCACAGAACCATCAACAATTTAGCTGCAAATAGTCAACAGGGTTGCAAAAAATGGGATGAGTAGAGATGGGCGAACCTGTACAGTAAAGTTTGAGGTCCATACCAGCCATGCACAAACCCCGAACATGAACTTCTCCCGGAAGTCCATGTTATTATTTGGGTTTGGCAGCCTAAACAAAGTTTGTTGAAAGGCTGAAGCCAATCATCAAGCTTTACTGTGTGTGCACATCAGGTATTCAAGTACATACATGGCTGCAATTGGCTGGCACTTTGTGCAAAAAAAAGGCGTGGGGTCTCGTCTATTTTTGATAATCATCGCAAACAAAACCGACATCTGAAAGCTGCAGCCTCCAGCTGTCAGCTTCATCTTGGCTGGTTATCAAAAATAGAGAGGTCCCCATGCTGTTTTTAAGTTTATTTAAATAAATAATTTTAAAAAAAGTGCCCCACATTTTTGAGAACAGCCAAGCTAAAACAGACAGCTGGGGGCTAGTATCGTCAGACTGGGAGGGGGCTGTGGATACTGGATCTCCCCAGCCTAAAAATAGCAGCCATTCCAAAAAAAGTGCACCCATTTGATGAGCCAATTCTGGCACTTTGCCCTGCTCTTCCCACTTGCCCTGGTGCGGTAGCAAGTGGGCTAATAGTTGTGGGGTTGATGTCTGCTGTTTTATGACCGCTGACATCAAGCCCTAGTAATGGAGAAGTGTCTATCAGATGCCCCAATTACTAACCCCATCATTAAATTTAATAAAGACGCAGCAAGAGTAAAGTGTTTTATTTGAAATAAAACTCCCTGACCCTCTTTTACCCGTTTACTCACTAAAAATAAAAATTAAAAAGCAAAGTTATAGTCACCTGTCTGCAGATAATCCATATGTCCCACGACAAGGTCCAACTCTGCTTCATCTGGATGCATTGCTGAGCGATGCCATGATGCAACCACTCAGCCCAGCATCTAGGACATGCTGAGCTGAGCGTCAATGTGCAACCTTAATGACAACCTTAATGAATAATTTTGTGTCTCCCCTTTTTCCTTATAGATTGTAAGCTTGCGAGCAGGGCCCTTATTCCTCTTGGTATTTACTTTGATCTGTGTTTATTGTTATGCTGTAATGTCTATTGTCTGTACAAGTCCCCTCTATGATGTAAAGTGCTGCGGAATATGTTGGCGCTATAGAAATAAAATTATTATTATTATTATAATGACATCACTGCCGGTCACGCGCAGTCGCGTTCTCACGCTCAGCTTAGTGTTGCGTGGATGCAGGGTTGACCGCTTGCAACATGCCACAGCTTAGCGATGCATCCAGATGTAGCAGAGTTGGAGCACATCATGGGACATATGGATTATTGGTGGACAAGTGAAGAATATTTTGGATTTTTATTTTTACATTAATAAATGAGTAAAAGAGGGTCTGAGTGTGTTTATTTCAATTAAATAACTTTTTCCTGTGTCTGTGTCTTTGTTACTATGATTACGGGGATAGTAATGGCGGCGTCTGAAAGACACCTCTGCCTGGAAGATAGCTCTGCCTCCAGAGATTATTATTACATGAAGGGGAGTTACCAATGAGACAAGTAACCAACACTGACCAGGAGAAATGAAATTTGTCTTCTTGCAAACACATTTTGTGCTTCTCTCTGAGCTCTGCTGTATTGTGACAATATTACAACCCTGTCTGCCTGTGAGCTGGAAGCTGAGAGGAACCTACAGATGTCAGGTACAATCACACACAGCTCTGCAGTGAGATCAGGAGAGCAGAGAGCGGCCATCACAAATCACACTGGTAACTCTCCTTCATGTAGAATAATCTCTGGAGGCAGAGTTATCTTCCAGGCAGTGTCCTCCTCAGAGCCTGGAAGAGGTCATTAATATAAAGTGATAAAAGTTGATTTCTCAGTAACAAGGCATCTGATATGAGGCATACTGGTAGGACTGTTTTCAGCAGTCTTATAACCTGTATGCCCATATTAATAGTTTATATAGGTCAAATGTGGTGAGGATTCTCTTTAATTCTTTTTTTATCACATTTTCTTCCAGGAAACCCACTTATTTGAAGAGACCTACTTAGAATGTTGTGTCAAATTTTCAGGAGCAGAAATCTCTAAGCAGTGCCAAAGGGGTTTAAACACTCTATAGACTAATTTCTTTCTATAGTGTATATATGACAGAAAATCATTTTGATTGCATTTTTCTGTTTGTTATAGTAATAGGACCTTATCAGTTTTCACCGATTATTTTATATACTTGCATCTATAATATCATGTATAATACACATGATAAATTTTGCATGTTACCCCGATAATCATTGATCCCTCCTTAACTGAATGAGAAATTTCAGCTTAGTTGGCTTACCTAACAAATAATTGCCTACATCGGAAGTACTTTTATTCCCCTGTTGTACAAATCAATTATTTACATACAGAGATGAGTTCTCCTGCCTCTTTCTTCCAGTGTACTTGGTTACTGGCCTACTTAATTTTGCTTAACTATTACTAGCAATTCCAAGTAAAAGCTTTAATAACAATTTCTCACAAGCATCATAAGCTTTATTTAACCCATGCCTTCCAAGCTGCAGAAACCATGTTTATATACCATTAATTATTAACACAATGTATAGGTCCAAATCAAGTTTTTACCGCTGTATCAAATGTTTGTAAATATATATTGCAATACAGGTGTGGATATTCTACATCAACAGTCTGGTCATACACTAACCTGTAATATTATGAAAAAATAGTGTTAAAGGGGTTGTCTGGCCTTAAGGTACAAGTCTGCTGTCACTTTATATGACTACAGACTTGTGAATCCTCACTCCACGCACACTGCAATGTGAAGATTCACAAGTCAGTCACATGACTGCCCATTCCCATTGTTGAAAATTCCTCCCAGTGCACAAGATGTGAGGGTTCACAAGTCTTCAGTCACATAGAGTCACTGCAGACTTGTAGCCTAAAGCCCCCGTCTCACACAGCGATCTCGCTAGTGAGATCGCTGCTGAGTCACTAGTTTTGTGACGCAGCAGAGAGCTCACCAGCGATATCGCTGTGTGTGACATTCAGCGACAATCAGCCCCCCTGCTGTGAATCGCTGATCGTCGGTGAATGTCCTGGACATTTTTTTGATCGCTGGTCTCCCGCTGGCCAGCACGCATCACTGCATGTGACAGGCGGGACACCAGCGATCCGCTGGTAACCAAGGTACACAGCGGGTTTCCAGGCGCGGGGCTGTGCCTAGAAACCCGCTGTGTACCTTGGATACCAGCGCCCTGCATCAGGGCGCTGGTATCCAACGTACACTGCGGGTAACTAAGCGACGTTACCCGCAGTGTCGCTGTCCTGATCGCTGCTTGTTTGGCAGCTCAGCAGCGATCATGTAGCGACACACCAGCGATCCTGATCGATGTCGGGATTGCTGGAGTATCGCTATGTGAGACGGGGGCTTTAGGTCCGACATCCCCTTTAAGGATATATGCACACGTTCGGTAATGCAGCTGATTTTTCTGCTGCTAGAAACAGAATGGTGGCAGAAAAAATGCTGCCTAAAATACACAAATTTTTCAGGCTTTTCTGAATGCGTTTTTTATGCATTTTCCCATTAATTTGAATGGGTGAAAAACACTGAAAGGCTATGTTTACACTGTGATTTTTTGCTGCTGTTTTCCTTCAGCCGAAACCTGATCTCTTGGTAGTAAAAAATCTGCAGACAAAAAGCAGGTTTTGCTGGCT
>VIAB01009629.1:30701-57277 GCA_009801035.1 Oophaga pumilio | reverse complement strand
ATTCTTGCCCCGGGTGCCAGAAAGCCTAGATACACCTCTGCCCCCTGGGCCTTTAAAGAAAAAATAGTGCCCATGATGAATAGTGTCCAAAATGCTGTGCATATTCATGGGCAATACGTATTCTTTATACACTGTGCCCCCTGTGACTGTAATTAAACAACAAAAACTCCCGTGGCTCTCTGTTCCCCTTGCATTCGAATGGCAGAATATGGATTCCTGCAGTACCACTGACTATTCATTTGTCTCACCTCTTTAAAGACACAGGTGCAATTGACTATATTAGCGGCACCCACAGCTTCTTACCTAGCGTCTCATGCACATAAATTTTTTTGTCATTCTAGTATTATTTACTGTGATGTGGTCGTATGTATGAGGGTTTGAATAGCACCCCAGTGTGACGTAGCACCCCTTTTTTGGGAATCACTTGTCTTTAGAATCTGCACACTATATTTATAACATGGAAATTGTAGTTTGAGGTCGAACAGTAGAGTCCTCAACATATACCAAGAATAATGTGGTCCTGTTTCTGGCACACACGGGCACACTAGAATCATGGCTGTACATATTTACTCACCAGGCCAGTTTTAGACACAGTAGGGCCCTGAGCAAACGTATAACGTGGTGCACTAAATGCTAACATACTGCACCATCACACTCAAATATTTAGGTTGCATTTACAGTCTATGCACTGAGTTCAGACTGTTAAATAAACGTGATTGACTATATTGAAATCGTTCGGCGCTTGTTTCCCGGCCTCTTTACACAGGCTGACGAAGAATGATTGGGACACAACAATCACTAGTAGATCAATCTGTCCCCACACAGTATCATCATATCAGCACCATATCTGCCGTTTTCACCAAGCGATGTGCTACTGAGAACAATGACATTTATTCTGCCATAAACGCGATGAATGAGCAGCATTTTGCAATTGCCAACATGTTTACACCTGTGAACTCTTGTCTGTGCAGCCGGGATTTATAAATGGATGCTACTGTACATACACATACAGTACAAGCAGTGTATGTAACACACACATACAGTCATGGCCGAAAGTGTTGGCACCCTTGAAATTATTCCACAAAATTAAGTATTTCTCCCAGAAAATTATTCAACTTTACATGTTCTGTTATACACATGATTATTTCCTTTATGTGTATTGAACAGCATAAGAAAAACAGAAAAAAAGATAAATTGGACATAATTTCACACAAATCTCCAAAAATGGACTGGACAAAATTGTTGGCACCTTCAACTTAATATTTGGTTCCACCCACTTTGAAATAAATAACTGCTATCAATCGCTTCCTATAAACATCAACAAGCTTCTTACAACTCTCAACTGGAATTTTTGACCACTCTTCTTTTGCAAACTGCTCCAGGTCTCTCATATTTGAAGGATGCCTTGTCCTAACAGCAATTTTAAGATTTCTCCACACAAGTTTTCAATGAGATTTAGATTCTGACTCATTGCTGCCCACTTAAGAACTTTCCAGTGCTCTTTCCATCCATTTCTGGGTGCATCTTGAAATATGTTTGGGATCATTGTCCTGCTGGAAGACGTTGGACGCAAACCTTACACTGGGCACTACATTGCAACTCAAAATCTTTAGGTAATCTTCAGACTTCATGATGCCTTACACACAGTCAAGGCACCCAGTGCCAGAGGTAGCAAAAGAACCCCAAAGCATCTTTGAACCTCCACCATATTTGACTCTAGGAATTATGTTCTTTTCTTTGTAGGCCTCATTCCATTTTCAGTAAACAGTAGAATGATGTGCTTTACCAAAAAGATCTATCTTGGTCTCATCTGTCCACAAGATGCTTTCCCAGAAGGATTTTGGATTACATTTTGGCAAATTGCAGTCATGCTTTTTTATGTCTCTTGGTCAGCATTGGGGTCCTCCCAATTCTCCGGCCATAGCGTTTCATTTAATTTAAATGTTGATGGATAGTTCATGCTAACACTATGCTCATTTTGCCTGCAGGATAGTTTGAATTTCTTTAGAACTTGATTGGGGCTGCTTATCTACCATCCGGACTATACTAAGTTGCAACCGTTCATCAATTATTCTATGCCGTCCACGTAAAGGGAGATTAGCTACAGTGCCATGGGTTGTAAACTTCTTGATCATGTTGCGAACTGTTGACAAAGTAACTTCAAGATCTCTGGAGATGGACTTGTAACCTTGAGACTGTTGATATTTTTCAACAATCTTAGTTCTTAACTCCTCAGGCGATTCTCTTCTTTTTCTGTTCTTCATGCTTAGTGTGGCACACAAAGCAATGATTGAGTCAACTTCTCTTTTTATCTGGTTTAAGGAGTGATTTTGATATTGCCCACACCTGTTACTTGCAGTAGGGGAGTTTGAACAAACATTACAAGCTTGAAACAAAGTTGTTTACCCACAATTTTGGAAATAACTTTTGGTGGCAAGAATTTTGTCTGGCTAATTTTGGGGTTTTATGTGAAATGATGAAAATATGTCCAATTTGTCTTTTTTCTCTGTTTGTTTGTGTTGTTCCAAAACACACAAAGGAAATAAACATGTATATAACAAAACATTCGTAATTGCAATAATTTTCGGGAAGAAATACTTCATTTTCTTTAACAATTTCAAGCATGCCAACTAGAGATAAGCTAGCACTAAAATGCTCGGATGCTCATTACACGAACCAAGCAATTTCTAATGTTCGATTGTTTCGAGTAACAAGTATAATGGGAGTCAATGGGAAACCCGAGCATTTTTCTGGGAGAACCTACAAAGAGATCTGGGGGTCAGTGAAAATATTGAAATAGATGGAAAAAGTGCTCAATGGAAGGAGAACAGGATGGGGAAGGCAAGTGGGAAGCATCTCTGACTCCCAGATCACTGCTAAGAACAATGGTGTTACACTCTTACTCCACTTTAAGGACTGAAAAAAAACAGTCAAAATTAGCAAGAAATTGGAGTTTACAGGAAAAATAAGTTAAGAAACATTCTTTCCTGTATAATGACTTTTATTTAAGGCAAAATTTAAAAAAATAATAATTTAAGTAAAACAAAATTAAAATTTTTAGTAAAAAATTTAAAACTTCAGTGTAATTCATGAAGGTAGCAAGAACTGCCAAACATGTGATGTAAGAGGGACTGAGATACACCCTCTATTAGACATAAAGGAGAACCTCATACACATTCTGTTCAAATTGTCATGTAGTGGTACTTCTAGATTCATAAAGGTTATGCACTAAGTGCAAAGCCTGCCAAAAATTACAAGCAGGGTCACCCATACAGCCTTGAAGGCACCAACTGCAGTACCTCATTCAAATATTGTAAGCAAAGTATAGTTGTGGTACTCCTCCACTCACAAAAGTTCTGCACAATGCCAAGCCTGCCAAAAATTACAAGCAAGGTCATCTACAGTATACACACTTGAAGGCAACAACTTGACTGCCTCATTAAAATATTAAAGCGTATACCTATAGCAGGGTAATTTTCTTTTTTTATTTGAAACCAGCGAAATGTCACACAAAGCAGGTTCTTCAGTATATATGACAATAGTCAATTTTTTTTACCAAAAATATTTTGTGAACTGTACCAGGCCAAGCGGTTTTTAAAAATGTTAACCCACCATAGTTTTGCATAAAGTACATTAAACTGTATTCAAGAATCATTGAATCCATAAAAGGTTTTGAAACTTTTTTTTAGAGTTTAATATACCAGCGAAATTTAACAAGAACAGGGTTACAGTGTATGGATGACTCATTGAATCCATAAACATTTTTTCAAGTTTTTTTTACTGTTTATTTAACACCAAATGTAACAGAAAGCACGTACTACTGTATGGATCAGCAAGTGAATCAATAAAAAAAATTCATTTTTTTTTTTGGAGTTTTCTATAATACTAAAATGTAACAAAAAGCACGTAAAACTGTATAGATAAGTCATTGAATCCAGACAAATTTCTCACTGCTTTTTTGTAGTGTTATATAAACCAACCAAAATGTACCCAAGAACATGCAATATTCTATGGATGAGCAATATAATACCGAATAAATTTTGAACAATTTTTGGGAGTTTTAGATACTACCAAAATCATCCCAATAACATGTAAAACTCTATGGGTGAGCAATATAATTCTGATACATTTTTTAACAATTTTTTTGAGGGATAGATACTACTGAAATTTACCCAGGAATACTCTATGGATGAGTAATATAATACTAATACATTTTTAAACAATTTTCTTGAAGGTTGTATACCACCAAAATGTACCCAAGAACACATAATACTGTATGATGGGAAATATATTAGTAATAACATTTTGAACAATTTTTGGGAGGCTTAAATGCTACCGAAATCTACCCAAGAATATGTAAAACTCTATGGATGAGCTATGTAATACCGATAAATTTTGAACAATTTTTTAAAGCTTAGATACCACTAAAATGCACTCAAGAAGTTGTAATACTCTATGGATGAGCAATATCATACTAATACATTTTTAAACATTTTTTGATAGGGTTTGATACCACTAAAATGTACCCAAGAACACATAGTACTGTATGGATAAGCAATATAATACAGAAACAATTTGAACAATTTTGGGGGAATTGTAGATACCACTGAAATGCACTCAAGTAGATGTAATACTCTATGGATGAGCAATATAATACCAATACATTTTTTAACAATTTTTTGGAGGGTTAGATACCATCGAAATGTACCCAAGAACATGTAATACTCTATGGATGGACAATGTAATACCGATACATTTTTTAACAATTTTTTGGATGGCTAAATGCTGCTGAAATGTACTCAAAAACACATAGAACTGTGTGAATGAGCAATATAATATCGATACATTTTTTAACAATTTTTAGGAGGTTTAGAGACCACCAAAATATACCCAAGGACACATAATACTCGATGGGTGAGCAGCATAATATGTATCCATTTACATTTTTTAACAATTTTTGGAGGATTAGATACCACCGAAATGACATAATACTCTATGGATGACTAATTTAATCCAGATAAATTTTTGAACGCTTTTTGTGAGTGTTATAAACCACTGAAATGTACCCCAGAAGACATAATACTCTGTGGATGAGCAATTGAATCCAGATACACTTTTTAATGTTTTTTTTTGAGGGGTTAGATATCACAGAAATTTACCTCAAACCACAGAATAGTGTATGGGAGAGATTTTAACCCAGCCACATTTTTTAACGCTCTTTTGGAGTTTCACATACCACTGTAATGTACCAATAACTGCATTAAACTATATGATAGCTAACTGAATTAAGAAATAAGTTTGGATTGTAAATATTTTGAAAGTGTAGTTTTTGTACTTACACACTCATAAAGGCTTTGCATAAAGTGCAAAGCCTGGAAAAAATTATAAGGACAGTCATCCACAGACTCCTGAAACGCAACAACTGGCAGTAATCATTCAAATATTTTGAAAGTGTAGTTGCCGTATTCCTACACTCATAAAGGTTTTGCACAAAGTGTAAAGCCAATAAAAAATTACAAGGAGGATAATACAGTAATCCTCTTCAGGTGTCCACTTTTTCTCCTTCCTTGTGAGGCTGGAGGGATTGCCTCCGCCTGTTTCCTGGAGCCCAATTTGCAGGTGCCTGGGTTGTAAGTAACCTGGCTTCCGGTTGTGATGAGCTCCCAACATATAGAAATGGGCAACAGCCCCCTGTGTCACCTGCACCATTGGATGATGAGGCATAGCAAGTGGGGAGCCCCAAGGATGGTACTCTTTCTAGGTGGTGGTAGTACCAGTGTCTCAAGCTGTCTCAAGATGCCTCTCCCAGGTCCATTCATTCCTCAAGAAGTATTCATCCTGCTCCCTTCCTTTTGGGATCATACCCACTGCATACCTGCAATGTTGCCACTCCATTTTGAGGAATGTGACCCTGGTTCCAGTCATCAGCTCTTGCAACCTTTGAGGCAAGTGTTCTATCTCTACTGCCTGATAGTTGAGCGAGATGTGATGATGGGTCCCAAACTCTTCAATGGACCCCTTTCTCTGTTGACTCTCATAAGTAACGACCACCCAGGGATGCCAAGTCTTGGTACCTCGCGACTAGCGTGCCTGATAATATTTCTCCAGACTTGGTCCTGGCATGCCTCCTTGTCTCTTCCGACCAGCCTAGGCCCCACGGTCCGCTCATTGGTTCCTGGATCCTGGCTCTCCCGTCTGCAGTCCGCAAGCACCTTAGTGATAAAGGATGCGGTCTGGATTCGAGCCTTGGCGGTTCCAGGTAATCGTCCGGATTCAGACCACAGGATCCTGCCACCTCTACTGTTGCACCAGCTTACTCTAGCACCAATATTACTTCAGTCACTCCCTCGGGAGTCTTGCGTGGTTCTACCATCTTTGTCACCCACTAAGCACGTTACACTGTATGGATGACTAATTGAATACAGCAAAAAAAATGTAACACTTTTTTTGAGTGTTATATACCATAGAAATGTACCCCAGATCACAGAATAGTGTATGGTGGAGAAATTTAACTCAGAAAAATGTTTGACCTCTTTATTGGAGTGATAGATATCACAGTCATGAATCCCAGACCACAAAATAATGTATGGCTGAGAAATGTAACCCAGCTTAAATTTTAAATGCTTTTTTTGAAGTGTTATATATCATAAAAATGGACCCTAGACTACAGAATACTGTATGGCTGAGAAATTTAACCCAACAAAATTTTAAAAGCTTTTTTCGAGTGATAGGCATCACATTAATGTACCCCAGGTCGATCAGAATTACCTTGTTGTGGTGAGATGGCTTTTATGCTAATTTTGATCAAAAACAGTATTACTAAAAACTATGTGTTATTTAAATTCACTTTTTGCTTTTTATTTACTTAGTTACAGCAGGGTTTTTGCTCATTTTTTCTCTTGTAGGTTTTAAATGTTTTATGGCCAATGTGAACATTCGTTTATGTGCTGCATGTGTACCAACTCCAGTCAAGCTCAATTTTTGTGTTTTTTCTTTGTATTATTGCATTCTGTGCAAGACGGGGTGTGGCCTCCCTCTCATGAGCTGGAAATTGTATATAAGGCTTCACCAGACTGATGTTCCACTGCTTGGGCCCAGTCTTTTTATCTGCCCTTATTCACACACGGAGGTCAATTTTGACACATGGTAAGGTTTTTAATATTAGACAGTGTAGGACTGTCCCGATCAGTTATCTTGTCGTGGTGGGATGCTTTTATGCTATTTTTGATCAAAACAGTATTATTAAAAACTCTGTATTATTTAAATGCACTTTTTGCTTTTTATTTACTTAGAAGTACAGCAGGGTTTTTGCTCATTTTTTCTCTTGTAGGTTTCACACATACTGTACAGATCAGTAATTTAACCCAGACAAAATCTTTAAACACATTTTTGGGGTGATAGATATCAATGTACCCCAGACCACGGAATATTCTATGGCTGAGTAATTTAATCCAGAAAAACATTTCAACACTTTTTTTGAATCTTACATAACACAAAAATATACCACAAAGCACGTAATACGCAATGGAACACACAATATATTAAATTTTTTCAGACACAAAAAAAAAAAGAAAAAAGCCACAGCTATATATTTTTCAAGGGACTGCACAGCCCTAATACCTGTCTACAGACTGTATTCTAACACTGTCCCTGCTTCTGCAACTCTTTGTCCCTCCCTAGACTAAATGCAGAATGTACGTGTGGAGGAAACCCAGGTTCCTACCACATCACCAATGCGACGTAACTACACAGGCACAGCTCTCCGGCGCCCCCTTTGTATCTCAGGTCGGTAAGGGAACTGCACCTAGAGCAAATGGCCGCCGGGGAGGATGTCCTGTTACCCACTGGGTATTCTAAGATTCGTGATCAGAGTAAAAACATCAGCCCAAAATTAATTTTATGGTTTAATTGCCTTAAGGGCGCACTAGATAATTACAGAAATATACAGAAAGCTATACAACGGAATTACAGTGGATTTGCAGTCAGAGTAAAATACAACAATAAGGTACAAGGTTTAGAGGTATTAAGCTAGAGGTCAATGTTACCAGGCTGTAGGTTGCATGTGGACGCCGGGAGCTCTGCAAACCACAGGTACGAATCTTAGTTGCCAGACAGTCCTTAAAACGTGTGCCACTGCTCCCTTGGCAGATCTGTCCCTTGTTTCTTCTTAGATCTTCATCCTTGTTCTTCTGGGTGAATAGTGAATGTCTGTGCCATAAGCTCACAGTTCTTAAACCTGCTAGGTGTCCAAGGGTGGGCTAATCATCTCCACTATTCAGCTCCCTGCAGAATTTCTTCCCAACATCTAAGAAAGGGGTTAACTTTCTCCAGGATGATCGGATCAGGACACGAGAAGTACCAGTGTATGCAGTTTGTTTTGCCTGTCGCGTTGAGATCAAATATGGCCCGTTTGGCCCTACACGGTGACTCAATCTCTATATCTCAGGTCCCCGAGCCATCACTGACTCGGGAGTCGCACTGTCAGATGCCCGAGGTCCGCAGGATCACGCAGATATTTTTTATGAGTCTGTACCTCGAAAGATGTGCTCATAATTCATAATCCTAGAACGGAGTCGTAGTGGCTGGGAGAGACAATGGGTGTGTTTTCAGTGTCTAGCTGACAGGTATAATCTAATTGAAGCCCCCAGGCACCTCCAGGCCCCATGCTACCGTGGCTCCAGACTAAAGCTTTGAAGTCTTGTTTTGGCCTTATCTCATTATCATACTAACAGACCTTGCTATTCAACATTGGAGCAGTAAATTCTGTTTTGAGCCAGATCTACTTAGCATACTAAAGACCTTGTTATTCACAGTGGAGACTAAACCCTGTTGTCTTATATGCCTACAGGCCATGGGGTTTTGGAGCACTTAGCTGCCTGTGGCTGTGAATTCAGACAAAATGGCCCCTGGGACAGGTCAATATCCAAGATGGTGGCTGTTCCTTCATCACAGTATCTAATACAAACAGCAAAGCGAACGATTAGCTGTTAGTATGATAGTTCAGCTTCAGCATCAGTATCAACACTACAGGCCTCTGCTTTGTTATCCTGACCACACACACACAGGCCTAGCCAAATACGAAGTGTCACAGAGCTGTGCAATGGCGTCAGTGTGACGAGCCGGGCTGTGCCTGTTCTTTTATAACCCCTAATGATGTCACAAGGCCAACCAAGCACAGTAATGCCACAACCAAGATGGCTACGGCATTACAGTAAGACGCAAGCAATCCCTGCGTGATTATTGGCTGTGTAACAGGAGCCAAACATGTGGGGCGGAAATTAGAGAACTATCCGTGGTTAATATTGCAAAGTATAGGAAAAGCTTTAGAAATTATATTTTTCTTTGTCCAGCCTTGAAAAACACTGTTGACACCACTGATGGCAAAAATGGACACACAGACAATAGACCAAACACTGATGCAAATCACTTATGACTCCAGTACCTTGTTTTTCTGTGTCTAAACTTGGACGTATGAATGAGATCTAAATCCCATTCTCTCAGTACCTGGATACAGGTCTCCTCACCCAGCCGCCTGGACTCTAGGAACCCTCAACGATCAGTATGACCTGCAGCAATCAGACATATATGGCATGTCCTGTGCCATAATGTAGTATATCCCAGTAAACTCAGGCACTACCGTTCATCAATTCTTTCAGAATGCTAAAGAAATATATGTAATGTTCCTATTTCTTATCCACTTAAGTTGGATGTTTATTTAGACGGCAAAAAAATGAAAATCTGCACATCTGCTGGTTCCATTTTGCTTTTTTTAAGCTTTCCTTCCAGCAGGCATGGGAAAGTTTATTTTCTATTTTTTTTTTAACTCTGACATCTGCAATAAACATGCTCATTGCCTCAGACAGAAAATGAGCAGCCAGGAACAGAAGTGAGTAACCCCAGACCTTATTAGTGTAATTGATGACAGAGGCCACTTCCGCCAAGGAGTCTGGAAAGCAACAACAATTGAAATATTTAATGACACATTACAGCAAAGCACAAAGCACCAGGGAGGCGAATAAAGCGGGATTTGCTGAGAATTTGGCAGCTCTTATCTAGAACATGATATACGGAAGCTGAAATGCAGGCACACTGGATATTATGAAATCTTAAATTTACATTCCTCCAGCAACATGAATCATCTTCAACTTTTAGCCGCCAGGGAAGCACAGGGTGACCCGATCAGGTGACCAGCGCATTCATAGAAAAAATAGTCAACATGTTTTTCATTGACTGCGTCTGTTTTATTAAAATAGTATCATGTTAATATCTATTAAAATACAATTCTAGATATTGTAGTTTTGAACAATAGGCAAGGTCAATGGACAGCTCAATTTTATCACCAGTGGAATTACAGTGAAAGGCAAGAGCTCTAATATAAAAGTGGAAGCAGATGATACCAAATAACACCACTGCCAATTGATGGCTGGACAGCGCTCATCTCTACGCCCTCCCTGCATTGTAACCTCTTCACATGTCACAGAGCATGCTCAGTACACTCTCCTATAGAATTGAATAATTCCTTTTTTTCATTTATTTTATGCCCTAGTGCCTTCTGTAAGTCAAATCTCCAGACTGCTGTTCAGAGCAGAAAATAAAAATGACGGTAGTTACAAAAAGTGTATTGTTAATTAAATATTTTTAACCTAAAGTGGGAAAACAAAATGTCAGGAATTCATTATTCACTTTATGTCAAAATCTTGGAATTAAAATTCCCCATAATTAGACACTTATGAGTTTTGCTCATAAATTTGTTGCTTTCAAGTTTTTATGCCACAGTCGTCACTTTTGCAAAAGATTGGACAGGTTTAGTGGGAGGGGGTCTCACACGGCTCAACTTATTTAATATAATATGCCCTAAAAACTTGAAAATTTTAAAGCAAATCCACATCTGCTCAAAGAAGGCATATATTTTCTTTTGTGATGAGTGGTCATGCACTGATGCAACAAACTTATCAAACGCCTATTAAAGCTTTTCAGAAATTTGTTACATTTTAGTCTAAAATAAGAGAGGTATATGAAACTCTATATGAAACACCTCTTCTCTCACTGTCTATATGTACAATTTTTTTTACATTTTCCATTGGTCTAAAGACCTAAACACTGTGGTCTACCATTTCTGCCATATAGCCTTACACTATTTACAATGTTATACGCCCTGTGTGTCTTAGGGTTATGGAAATTGTATATAATTTATGAGCACAGAACTGGATAATACAGGTTTTAAAGAAGCACTCCCATCAAAAATGTTATCCTCTAATTGTTTCTTAACATATCTTTTCAATTACTTACCGATTGCCATCTTCCCTGGCTTCTGCTCCTCTTCTGGATCACGTGACTTCAAATAAGACAACCTAGATCACACAGAGGTTTACGTGTGGACCGGAAGTCGCTTTCACAATGTGAGCCTCATTCTGAGGCTTTGTAGGCTTACATTTATGGAAGCAGCACCGTCTTAGTCACTAGTCCTTTCATGAGCCTGCAAAGATGAGACCAAAAAGACACAGGAAAGACAGTGATCAGTACATATTTTAGTGCACCTACACTGCATTACATATAGACACTCCTTAATATTGAAATTCCAGCATCCACAACGAAAAGTGGTAGATTTATGGAAATGACAAGGTCGGTAGACATGTTAATGATATGCAAATGATGAAAAACGGAAGCAAAATTTTCAAAACATCTTGATTTATTCGGTATTGCGTATGAGAGCCGCATAACGAAACACAAACACTTAAACACCTTGGAATGTAAACAATGAGGTTAATAATAATATTCTTTATTTATATAGTGCCAACATATTCGGCAGCACTTTACAATTCAACAGTTTATATACAACAGTCATAGCAAAGTTTATGATAATATAATAATAAATGCAAAGATAATGACAATCCTGCCTGTAAGAGCTTACAATCTACAATTAATGGTTTTCTGAGAAATAAACTTGGGTACACAAAGCATCAAAATTAGCTGCTACAGCTCCCTTTAAAATAGTCAACCAATGACATCCCATAGGTGCTAAATGAGAAACAAGTCCAGAGACCCTACAGGCCATGGTAGCAGATTTAGGCCGTTCAGGTTGCTCACAGTAGCATAAGCAACATGCGGCATGGCGTTTGTTGAAAAAACGGTTCCTGGGACACTTTGGGGAAATGACCGTAACACTGGATCCACGACCAAATCAATATAACACCAAGCTATTAGTGTACCTTTTGTAATAGATTGGCTCACTCAGCTGCACATGGAGGTAGACTACCACTGCGTTATTAGACATGTGGAACAGGAAAAACAAAAAGGTATACAGTCTCTGCAGATGCAGGGATCCACCAGCTCAGGATATAACAGCCAGGTTCAGTATAGTTAACATAAACAAAAAACAATTCTCTGGAGCTGCCGGCTCCAGACCCACTGAACACTGAATGCCTCAGGAGGCTGACTATTTAAACCCCAGACCACACCATGGGGTGGAGATAAGGTGGACAACCTCCCACTCGCTCTATGGTTGTCCATAATAACCTAGCCCTTAAAATGGCAGATTAACAGATTAACCCCTCTTAACACATAGTGTGCTGTGAACTTGTGGGTTTCAATTCAATTAAGCTAATAGCATCAGTGAAATGTATCTCCTCTTGAGCACTTTGCCAGTGACTTTGTCATACTGTAATCTCGAGAGTAGGACTGATGTGACATTTCATTGCGAATACTTCTTTATGGAGTTACCCACGTCGTCTCCAGACCAAGCTCAAGATATTATAGAACCCAAGACAAAGGTGGGACTTATTGCTAAGACCAGACCTCTGTTCCAGTTACCATTGTTCCATTACAGCCTCTGGTCCCATCTGTAGACCATGTGGGCAACACAAAGTGAGCTGCCAGCAGGGGATCTTGATGATTTGTGTGCCCAAATGTATTTACCATTGCAGAACATTCCTCAAGCAATAATAACCTCATTGTTAACATGCCAAGGCATGTAAATGCATTTGTTTCAGTGTGTGATGCTCATACTCAATACTGAATGAATCAAAAAGTTTTGAAAATTTTCTTTTCATTTTTTTCATCCATCATTATCTTGTCTCTTGTGATTTCAATAATTCCACAACTTTTCCTTCATGGTGTAGTAACTTCAATGTTGAGGAGTATATTTCGAATGGATTAATGGAAACAAAAATGGCAGGAGTTCTTCTTTAATTATATGACACAACTACTTTTCAAATCAAATGTTTTGGTACATGGACTTTCTAAACAGGGGTCCCGCACACAAGTCCCGCTCTTTGAGCTGAAGTTAATAGTCTCTGTAAAAAGCTGCTCCAATTTTGCAAATATGGTGCGACCATGTATTACCATTAGAGAGGGTAAAATAAAAATAGATATTAGCCCCTCCACTTAGCAGCCTCCAGAAGCTTCTTAGTTTCCACCCTTTAACTCACACACAAGTATCAGTTTTTTTCTTTCAGCGGCACCTAGCGCTATGGGCTCACCTGATGGTGGTGAAGTGGATTCATTGAGCCATAGGCCAGGGTGAACAGCATATGAGATGTTTTGATGCAGTGGAGCTGAACTTACTGAATGGCAAATGGAACAGCACCGACCAGTAGAACATGATATACAGGATGGCAGGTGGTTCAGAAAAGCCAAATGTTTAGACAAAACAGGAACAGCAATGAAATGCAGGCAATCTGGTCCCTTGTTGTAGGAGTTTGGTTACAAACAGGAACCATAGCGTTGTGATTGCAGACAAGAATAGCTCAGATGAGTTAGCAAACAGGTATCTTAATCCAGCAGAGTTAAGGGTGCAACAGCACCAGGAATTGATTAGGCTAGTTGGTTATCCAGTAACTTGACACAGCAGAGTTGAGGATATGACAGTACAAGGATAGCAAAGAAATATTGGTAATCAGGTACTTTGACAGCAGAGTGGATGGCACTAAGAATAGCTAATCTGAGCATGGAAATACTTGCTGGATAACAGTCTGGAGCAGCTGAACAGATAAGACACGTCACTTGAGCGGAAGTGAAAAGTGTGGAATGCCTCTAGAAAAGCAAGTGGTAATAGATTGCACCACTGCCTGAATACTCAGGAGATGAACAACTGCCTGAGCCAGCCTTAAAATGACTTGGGTGATTACATCTTGTTAGGTTACCTGTTATGACTGTATCAGCACACACACAAAGGTTAAATACAAACCAGGAGAGACAAACATGTGAACCCAACAGGTCTTTGTTCAGACTTGGAAAGTCCTTAATCTGACCCTGATGTTTCATTGCCTGACAGCGGAGGTTGACACCCTATGAATATGGAACAGCACTCCCGCTCCACATCAACTTACCCTTAATGTCCTCCTCAACTGAAACATCTATATAAATAATGTGCAAAACTAGATGAATAATAACTATAAAGTGAAATACACTGAGGAAAAAGCACAGGCCTATGAACGAGCCACACAAGAGCCACACAACAAATAGAATACGTGGAAAACCTCCTAGACACCAAACGTAAAAGAAAGAAAAGGGTACTAGGGAAGAAAACACACAAACAAAAAGCAACAGAGATTAACAAGGTAAAATAATCCTCGCTGAGGCACTGGATCTCCAAACAAAATCTGTCTTGAAATATAGCCAGCAAAGATGCAGGTGCAAGGGGAGTATGAATAGTCCCTCCCAAGAAGTGATAGGACAGAACCAAATTGGGAAATGAGAGACACATGAACAGAATAGAATAGAAGCAAACCAAAGACAGGAAAGAAAAATACAAAAGAACCATCAGCAGTTGGCCAAAAAACCAAACTGGCTGTGGCTCTGCAGAAAGTGAAACTGACCATGCAACAAGAGGTCACAGGATTGCGTACCGAAACCGAGGCATGGCATTGCCATAGTAAACCAGAGCGCATAAATACAGAGGGAACCAGCCATTACATGGAGGAAGCAAGGCATGACACTGGAGTCAGGACAGGACAGCAACACCCAGGATGTGCCCATATTGTAGCTTCAGGCTTAACAACAAGTTAAGAAAAAAACACTTGGATGCCATCCGAGAGCGTTCTGATTTTCAAGGACTGTTATATTGGAGAAGGTGGAGAAACATTTTTTTTTCAGTTAAAAGAAGAACTGATGAAAATCGGACCAAACGGATGAAATTAGGATGACACTGATGAAAGTGTAATGAAAATCACTGACGATTTTACTCTTACGTGAAAAAAAACAGACATCTGACTAGGCCATTATAGTTTTTGATGGTTTCTGTCATTCTGAAAAGCATTACTGTCTGAGTTCTTCTTCAGTCAAAAAAGGTATCCATATCTTTTTCTGCTAAATGTATGGATTTATTATCCACTGTTACTGATATGTATGATCCACAAAAAAATCACTTACATATGAATGGCCCCATAGACTATCACAGGTACAAAAATACAGATAGCACTCATATGCAACAAACGTAGGCCTGATTGAGGCCTTAGAATAGTATCCATACCTTACAACTTTTTGCATGGTCCAAAAAGGATTTTTTTTTCCATTTACACACTACTACAAAATTATTTAAATATACAAATTCTTATGTACAAACAAAAAAAATCATATTATATGCAATCTTATGCCTAAGATATAATTATAAACCAGACAACTACTTTTTGGTGTAATATTGTAAATGAAATGGGTTTTCTGGGCCAGGAAAAATTTTCATCAGACCCTGTAGCATACTGTATTCTAATATACTCACTGTTAGTATTCAGCTGACTCAAATAGTTGTCACATGACGGGAAGTATGCGATTTGCTCACAGTTAGGATTCGGCATGTTGCATTGCTTTTATTCATGTCAAATAGAGAGGCAGAGAGATATGGATTAAGGCCATGTTCACACATTCAGTTTTCGGTCAGAATTTTATATCAGTATTCCTAAGTCAAAATCAGGAGTCGAACAATCATAGGAAAAGTATAATAGAAATACATCCCCACTTCTAAATTTCTTACCCACTCCTGGATTTGGCTTTTAAATACTGATTACACCAAAAGTTATAATCCTCTAAGTAATATAGGTCATAAAGTGAAATAATAATAAGACACTTCTTTTTACATGTTTTTATATGAGTTTTGTAACTAATAAAAATTGTACCTTTAAATTTTGGTTCGTATTTAAAGCTCTTTCTTTGGTGGCTTACAAATACTGAGCTAAAATACTAACCAAATACTGAATGTGTGAAAGTGGCCTAAAAGAATGGATTGGTTCCTAATGTGG
Source organism: Oophaga pumilio (assembly GCA_009801035.1). NCBI lineage: Eukaryota > Metazoa > Chordata > Amphibia > Anura > Dendrobatidae > Oophaga > Oophaga pumilio. The sequence continues at coordinate 41,045 of VIAB01009629.1, read as the reverse complement.
CACTCATACTGAGTGGTATGTGTATAGATTGAAATCACCATACATATCTGTGTCCAAATTTAAAAGGCTGTCAGAAAGGAGAAGGCGGAGAAACTTTATTTTTTCTCCACATACGAGAAAAACTGATAGCACCCGGACCACACTCTGATGTTTGATCGAAATAATCGGTCCATTTTTCACCTATGTGCGAAAAACAGATATCTAAATGAGAAGACTGCACGTGACAGAATTTGAGTGGAAACATATCCACAATCTCACCAAAATCTCTGTTTTGTGCACACTCCAGCTTTGCACTTATCCAAAATTTCTGTTTTTCATTTTTGCAATTCTGTTGTATTTTCAAAATGAACATTTAAGTAACATAGATACAGTAGCTACCAAATACTGTGGACATTAGGATCACAATACCTTGCAATTGAAATTGCATTTGTCTGTTCTAGAAATGGAATTAATATTTTCCTGCAATAGGTACTTTGGTTCCAGTTATCATAAGGAATTCATCATCCATAACCTGTTTTTTAAAACATATCATAGTACATGTCTTGCAAACGGGATAAAGCTCACTTTGTATATTCCAAAATTTAAAAAAATAATAATTCACAGAGGGAACACACAAAAAGAAAACAGTTTTTTTAATGGACTGCCATGAAGTTGCCATGATGTCTGATTCTTAACAAATAATTGGTGATTGAATGTTTTCTGAACGTACAGAAGCAGTGATGTAGGTAAGATCGCATGCAGAATATAACGAGCTAACGCCACATATACATTAGACTTTTATTCCATTTTTGCTACTGTTCTGACCTCCATTCCAGCTTGATGGAGTCTCACAGCATCCTTAACGCAAACTGTCTAGATCAATTTTTACCAATGTCATGTATGGCTGGGCCTCTGAGGGCGTCTTGTTTTAGCTATGCAGATGTGCTGCTGCATATAATTTGCATATACATATCCTTGTCAACATCAGTAAATATGATCTAGTCATTTGCTGTAAGCGACTGTGATATTCATCAATGCTGTTTGTATTTAACCAGTAGGCTTGTCTGAACTTGTGTATCTCAAAGTCTGTGTATTCTCTTGTTTTGTGAGAAATGAGCAGTTTATAGCTGCTTGGTTAATCACTGTCATTGTCACTGTCTCCCCATTAGATGACATTCAGATGTATTAAGTGACTTTTCACTGCAACTTTTTTCTCTCCCAACCATCATAGTGCACACATTCCTATGGAAGTCTCCCATGAATTTGGAGAGACCTACCTAATTATAATGTACCGCCTGACCAGCAGGTCATTGCCCTACATAGAGCATGTAGCCTTCTTCTAATTAACTACACCCTCAATGTAAAATGCATTTGAAAGAGTCACATTTCTTGTCTTGCCAACTAGTTTGTGAGAAACATGGCAAACTGATTATTATGAAGTATTTGTTGACCTTATGTTAGAACTAGACCTTCATATTACTACTCTCGATAAGTTGATGTGGGAAATATATTCATTGATATCATGGAGAGTTTTAAAATATGTGAATTATGTTTTTATTATTTTCAAATAATTTTATAATGTCTATTTTTTTAAGGCTTCAGGTGAAATCGAAAGGAAAAATTCTAAGATTTTGGCAGCTGTGTCAATTTAAATGGAACCTGTTATCAGATTCATGCTGCCTGAACCACAGGCAGCATGAATCAGACACCAACTGTGTGATTACAGCCAGGTATGTTTTACTCTGAAACACTGCGGCATTTCAGAAAACATGCTTTGAAAAGCTGGCGTAGACTGTGACCCAGATTGAGTAAAGGGATATTCTTAAATTTGAAAGTTATCTCCTATTCAAAGGATAGGACATTAGGAGATAACTTTCTGATTGCTGCGGGTCCGACAGCCATATCCTTCACCAATCCGGAGAACCGAGACTCTGCAGAGCCTGTGCTAAATAGAGCGGGGATCAATAATGCATACCGCCTCTCCATTCATTCTAATAGGAGCGCCAAAGATAAGCCAAGTAAGTACTATGCTTGGTAATCTTGGGTGCTCGCATTAGGAATGAATGGAGGGGTAGTTCGTATTATCGACTTCCACTCCATTCAACTAGAGCTATTCCGAGCTCTGGCTCTTGAGTTGAGGGGTGGGTGTAGCCACACTCCAGCTCCTCCTAAATTCCACCCATTTTGGTGGAGCTGCTTGACACTTGTAAAAGAATGCCAACAGTGTTAACAGTGTTTTCCGCTAGTTTCCTGGCATAAACACTGTGATGTCTTGGCCCCTCAGTCTATCAGCTGAATAATCCTATGCAGTCCCATCAACTTCTCCCCACCATACTCTTCATAACTGATAGGTCTCTTTCTATAAGCACACAAAGTGAAAGACCTGTCAACCTAAAGGATCCGGATGGGGAGAAGCCACTGAGTACATAGTCTCCACCCGGCCTTTCAAGCTACTGTACTGAAACGCCGCACCATCTCAGAATAAAATATACCTATCTGCCATTGTGCAGCCAGACTCTGATTCATGCCACCGGCATTCATGCAGCATGAATCTGATAGCAGGTTCCCTTTAGTGAAAAATGCTTTCAGAAATGGCACTAAATGTCCTAATTTTTAGTTCAATGTTCAGAAGATTTCACACTTACCATACCCCAGCTAATGTTCTAATACTGCAACATTGATGTAGTAAAAGCCAAGTGAATCTACTAAAATTAACTTTTCATTTATACAATGAAGATCTCATAGATATGATCGCACTACAGTGGAGTGCAAGTTCCAATTTGTACAGATCTTTAACACTTATAGATGTTTATGGAGCCTTTTTAAATTATCTAAATTATTTGGTAGTGAATGCTGTAAAGATGGTTAGTACAAATGTTTGCTAGGAAATGCTTACTAAACAAGTCCCATTATTTTAAATGGGAAAACCATTTCCATTTTATAGCTGTGGTATTTTCCATCTTGGTTTCCAAAACCGTTGAATAGGGCTTAGCCCCATGTCCCACTGCAGCAGATAAATCTACAAATCCACTGCCAAAATCTGAGGTTATGCTTTGAATTCTTGCCGAGGAGTTTCGTTCAGAACAAATACTAGTTAGATTTTTTCAAAGTGTATTTACTGTGTGTGGACATACCTGAGGAACCATATGATGGCACACAAAGCACTTACAACTGCAAAGCTCAAAATCACAGTGACTCTGCACTGTGTATTACACCTTAAAGTAATATTACTATCAGAGGCAGATTATGGTAAATTTATGTGATACCTGGCGTGTTGGGTTATCTCTGAAGTTGACAGTAACTTTTCATCAGCAAATGGATCAGGAGCCACTATTCTCCAAGTAATAAGAGTCGCAGTGTTGTGAACTGGAAATTTTCAGTCCTATGGATCAGTGATATATCTGGAGGTGGAAGAGCAAAGGAAATGCTGAAAGTACACCCTGCCTATAGTAAAGCATTGTGGTGGCTCGGTGATGCTCTGGACCTGCTTTGGTCCTCTGGTATTGGAAACCTTCAGTGTGTGAAAGACAAGAAAAATGATTTAAAGTATCAGGAAATCAAAGGAGAAAACAGAATGCATTCTGTGAGAACTATCCCAAACAGACTTCAAACTCAGTTTCAAGGCTTAGTTTCAGAAGAACTCCTGGAAGATTCTGGGGTAGTTGCAGTCGCCTGTCTTGGACACCATAAAAATGTTTGTTAGTATTTAAAGAAGGCAGTTGCATCATGCAAAATCCAAAAATATTAGTGAACTGGAGGCTATTGCCCATGACAAATGGGCTAAGATTTCTCAGGAAAAATGCCAATATTTAGTGTGTAGCTTTATACATCATGTTGACAACAGGCTATAACAGCCAATGATGCAGTGCTAAGTTCTAAAGACACTTATCATGAAGGAGTTCAATAAATCTAAGACTGCAGTGGTCATTAAAAGTATAATTTTGTGCTGGATTTGGAGAAACCACCTGTTACATTAGTTGTGTTCAGGTATTGATATCATTCTCACTTGATTAGCAACATTTACAAACTTTCTTTTGCTTGCAATATACCGGATTTAGAATAGGGGTTGAATAATTTTTCTTGCAATTGTGGATGGGAAAACCCCTTAAAATGAATAGCTGTAATTACTGATAATTATGGAATTAATATTAGGTTTTTGCACTCAGTGCAAATAATGGCATGGCCTCCCTTTTCTTTGAGCTAGACATTACATTTATACAGCTCCCCATTGCTGGGTGTCCAATAGTCTGGGTCTCAGTCCTGCTCGGACCCTTATTCACATTAATTTGACATGTGGTAAGGTTTTTTTAATACTAGAGGTTAGGAACGTTCCAAGTAGGGTCACCTTGACGTGGTGAGATGGCTGTTGTGTTTTTTTCTCAAAGCAATGCTAAGTACCCCATGTTATTTTCATGCACTACTGCCATTTATGTATTTACTTGAGTTTGCTCATTTTGTTTTTTTTAGCTTAGGTTTTGTCTGATAATTATGGAATATCTGACAATATATCATTAAATTTATTTGCTGTAGTTTCCCCCAAATGTTTGGATTTCTCATGTGACAACGGCTGGAGATCTCATATCTGCCTTCTGCTATGACATAGAATTGAATGTTACCGAGCTCATCTTCTGTTGAACCTAAATCTCACTTACTCAATATTCTGTATACAGAAATGGAAGTACAACCAAGTGCACTGAATTACATATGATTGCATTTGCATTAAGTCCATTCCCCTGTGTTCAGCCATTTATTTCACTGAAAGAATCATGATGTACTTCCATACAGCCTGCAGTTTGTGTTACTGAAATAAATCCAACCGTCGCACATGTGCAGCATATGTTCTTGCTATTTTTTTTTCAACAAAAGATTAATTTCACTTATAATAAAGATTAACTCAGCACAAAGCAAACAGATGCATTAAACAACATTTCCACCAGAATTGTAAAAAAAAAGTCACCGGTGAGTATAAGTCATTTAATTTTCCCTTCTGTCAAGTGTTCAAAGTTTGCCTAGATATGCAAAAGTTATTTAACACCTATCCCCATTATGCTGCATAATAACTAGGTAGAATTGTCATCCAGACAGTATAAAGATAAGTAATCATTTTAATTTGAGCTGTAATGGAATTTATATTGACTGTCATATAGTTTTTCCAAAATAATGGTTATTTAATGTTGCCAACATGTAACTAACTAATACTATTTTAACTATAATTATATCATCGTCCCTTTGTCCTACGATGTTAATATAAATTAATCAACTGTTGGAAACCCGAACATTACATAGTTTCTTAGTATAGGACAGTTAGAAGACTAGAAATACATCATTATCATGGCATCATGTAACTAATGACATTCAACAAAGTATATTGTATTACAAGGCTAGACCCCCAAAACTACAGAAAAGATAGTTATATGTCACTAAACAGTCAACGTTACAAGAGTCATCTCACATTAGACAACCCCATTGATATAAGAAGCCACTGCATACCCTGTTCTCGAGAACATTAATGGATTTTGTTGAAAACTCAAGGTTGTCTTGAATGCTCACTGCTGGACTGAAGTCCACCAAGACAGATGACAAGTCTCCCTGTTTAGATTGGGCTTTTGGTTCAGGGTAGGCAAGCTATTGAATAATGTCTGGATATACAGTACATGGTAAGAAAAAGAAAAAAGGATAGTACAGCTCCGAAAGGTCTGGCAGATAGGTGATTAAGAGGAACCGCCCATTGAAAAGTGTGGAAGATTATGCAAAACATGTGTCCTGTCATCCACACTGAAATATTTATCTGTTTTATACACCAAAAGCTTTTGACATGTTGTGGAGGACCAAAAAGTTTTGCAATTTTGTGGAGTATAAGGGCAATAAAACCAACCAGTTCTATACATTTGTTTCAGGGGATAGGAACGCTTTAAGTCCACTGCTTGTTTTTGACTCTTCCCTTTGGTTCACAGCTAGTGGCCCTGAGTGTTATATGCTATGTATACTGTGTTCTGTCACATTCATCTGAATATCTGAATAGTGTTGGTAAAAAATACATGTATGTGCTGCAACAATAACCCCATATAGAGCAAATTTTAAATATCAGATATCTCTGCAGCAAATCTGCTATTTACCCTACAAGAGACACAATATACAGGTTGCGTCAAAACGCTGCATGTCATAAGTGCGGCATGTTTCCTGTAGCCCATGCCTTTCTACTGGATAAAAATAATTCTACCGGAGATATTTAATCTAATCGGCGAATGTTTAAACTATAAACAACGACTTACAAAGCCATCAACAATCTGTTACCCCCATACATCTCCAAATTAATCTCCTGATACCATCCGAAAGGTAATCTCCGGTCCTCATAAGACCTCCTCCACTTCTCTGCTCTCTTCCGTTCCTCACCAAATCACATCCAAAACTTCTGGTGATCCACCATCCTCTGGAACTTAGTGCCTCAACATGTCCGATTGCCTTCAACATCTGGATCCTTCAAACAGAACCTGAACACTCATCTGTACAAAATCACCTACAGCCTGCAATATCCCACAGCCACCTCACTACCAACAGAGCCGCTGAAACCTCCCTCTCTGACCTATTGCCTCCTGCCTCATCACTCTGTAGATTGCAAGCCCGTGAGGGGTATTCTGGTCAGTCCTGATCCACTTTACCTGACACTTTTGACCATACAACGTTCATGGTGTTTCAAATCATTTAGAAAAACATAAAGATTAGAGATGAGTAAATAAATTGAGTGGAATTGAATTCTACTTGAATTTTACAAAAATCTGCACTTGCCAAAATGTGCATTTTTTGTAATTTGTTCCTGCTTGGATTCAGCAAAGTCACAGACGCTATCTGCCAATTTTCTAGATCAAAAAGGGCCATCAAAAGGTTAAAATCTTCTGATCCCTCGCCACTCGCACTGGAATCCCAGGCCTTTCACGCTCAGCGGGGACTTCCAGCTTTCAGGAGGCCCGGACCTCCCATGCACTTACATAATAACCTCTCAAACCTTATGATAGCCAGTTTTCTTTCATTTTCTTAACATATGACATTTATAATGCTCAGAAGTCTGGAGACATAATAAGGGACATTAAATTGGTAGAGAATGATTTCTCCTTATATCGAATATCCGGTAGAAAAAAAAGGGCAAACTTTGCCTGATCCACTCATTACTCCCAGTCGTTTTTGCCACACAATCAACAACATTATTGTATACAATGTTATACAAGATGGAGACTGTCTTCAACATCTGCAATTTCCTGCTTGTGTCCAACGCAGGTCAAGCTGCATGATGTATTAACCTATGTAGTTTATAACCTACAGGGGGGCTACCTTTTATATAGTCCTACAATGAAACGAGGTGAGAAGAAACTAGCAGACAAATCCTTCTATTCCGTCCACTTAAAATTTATCATCTGTGAATCTATTGAAAAAACATTTTCTGGGAAATAAATCCCTGGTTGTCTGCTTTTGCGTGTTCCTTACTTATCCTTGTATTGATTTCTGTCCTGAAGATTTAAGCCTCTCAATTTGTTTTACGAGTGCACTGCTGCAAACCTGACAAGAATAGACAGTGATAGATATTTTCCTGTGTCATTTTATACAGAGATAAAACGCATTTTTTTTCATATTAGTCGTGCCCTTACATCATCACAGAATAGTCTTTCTGACAGAAGTACAGAGATGATTTGCTCCTTTTGCTCTCAAAGCTATTCCAAGTGTCAAAGTTAAGCCCTTTAATGTTATATTAATGTGATGCCTGATAGGTTTTCCTTCTACATTACTGGATATATGCTGATGAAGTTACTTAATCGACACTTGCATAGTAATAACCATTTTATGCACCATCAAGTACATATTAAGCCTTAGAGTGGGAATCATTGGTAAGATGGATAAATAGTATACGGCTTTAAGAAAATGACAATAACTTGTATAAAACTCTTCTAAATAACATGTACTTTGTATATACAGTACACAATAGCATCATCTCATTGCTCAATAGCATATTAAGTCAATTTTAAATGCTACTTTATAATGGTGCAAAAAAGTATACACATTTTTTAATGAATTTTTATTTTATGATAAGTAGGACATAAAACTAATAAAAATAAAGCAAAACCAAAGAAAAGAGCCAGAGCATAAGTTAGTATGTGCAATGGGTAAGAGCACATTCACACTGAACTGGTCACAGCATGAATGTGCTCTTATCTATGGCACTTAGACCAACTTATACTACTGCTCATTTATTTGGTTTTGCTGCATTTTCTTGTTCTCTATATAAACAGAGGTGTGAAACCCCCTTTCTGAGCTAAGCATCTCATCTATATAGCTTCCGATCTGCAGGTGTCTGAACAGTTGGGCTCCTGTCCTCCTCTGCCCCTATCAACATGGAGGTCAGCTCACACAAGGTGAGGTTTTAACACTAGAGACAGGATAGGAACGTCACGATTGGGTACACCTTGTTGAGATGGGATGGCTTTTACTTTTACATCATAAGGATCACATAATGCGGTCTCCCCAATTTCACCAATGTGACGTTTTGCACCCCTTGGGGACATGTAAAGTCAGCTTGGTACACTGGCCCTTGACGTGGCACCACACTCACCCACAACCCTGACAGACTGAGAGTCCACTTTCACTAGCACCAGTGAAACAGCACCTGGTCAGCCTGGTAGGACTGCCACGAGTTCCTTGTTAGATATACAGTGGGTACGGAAAGTATTCAGACCCCTTTAAACTTTTCACTCTTTGTTTCATTGCAGCCATTTGGTAAATTCAAAAAAGTTTATTTTTTTCGCATTAATGTACACACTGCACCCCATCTTGATTGAAAAAAAAACAGAAATGTTGAAATTTTTTCAAATTTATTAAAAAAGAAAAACTGAAATATCACATAGTCATAAGTATTCAGACCCTTTGCTCAGTTTTGAGTAGAAGCACCTTTTTGAGCTAGTACAGCTATGAGTCTTCTTGTGAATGATGCAACAAGTTTTTCACACCTGGATTGGGGGATCCTCTGCCATTCTTCCTTGCAGATCCTCTCCAGTTCTGTCAGGTTGAATGGTGAACGTTGGTGGACAGCCATTTTCAGGTCTCTCCAGAGATGCTCAATTGGGTTTAGGTCAGGGCTCTGTCTGAGTCAGTCAAGAATAGTCACAGAGCTGTTCTGAAGCCACTGCTTTGCTATTTTAGCTGTATGCTTGAGGTCATTATCTTGTTGGAAGGTGAACCTTCAGCCAAGTCTGAGGTCCAGAGCACTATATCTCTGTACTTGGCCGCATTTATGTTTCCTTCAATTGCAACAAGTCATCCTGTTCCTGCAGCTGCAAAACACTCATATAGCATGATGCTGCCACCACCATGTTTCACTGTTGGGATTGTATTGGGCAGGTGATGAGCAGTGCCTGGTTTTCTCCACACATACCGCTTAGAATTATTACAAAAAAAGTTCTATCTTTGTCTCATCAGACAACAGAATCTTATTTCTCTTAGCCTGGGAGTCCTTCATGTGTTTTTTTTTAGTAAACTCTATGCAGGCTTTCATATGTCTGGCACTGAGGAGAGGCTTCCGTCGGGCCACTCTGCCATAAAGGCCCGACTGGTGAAGAGCTGCAGTAATAGTTGACTTTGTGGAACTTTCTCCCATCTCCCTACTGCATATGTGGAGCTCAGCCACAGTGATCTTGGGGTTCTTTTTTACCTCTCTCACCAAGGGTCTTCTACGATTGCTCAGTTTGGCTGGATGGCCAGGTCTAGGAAGACTTCTGGTGGTCCCAAACTTCTTCCATTTAAGGATTATGGAGGCCACTGTGCTCTTAGGAACCTTGAGTACTGTAGAAATTCTTTTGTAACCTTGGCCAGATGTGTGCCTTGCCACAATTCTGTCTCTGAGCTCCTTGGTCAGTTCCTTTGACCTCATGATTCTCATTTGGTCTGACATGCACTGAGACCTGTGAGATCTTATATAGACAGGTGTGTGCCTTTACAAATCAAGTCCAATCAGTTTAATTAAACTCAGCTGGACTCCAATGAAGGAGTAGAACCCACTCTAGGAAATTCAGATGTACCAAAATGTTGACACAAATTTGTGGCACAAAGTAAGTCAAATAATAGTTGTGTAAACTTTTTTTGCAAGGTTCACTACCACTGTTTGCCAAGAAAATGGTTCTTGTGGTGCATTCTTGTGTTCTGAGTCGCACAGGTGATTTTGCACATGGATGGCAAACGCACAAGAAAAACATTAAACACATTTTTAAATTGTTAATGGTTTTATCCATTATGTCGTGTGCAATATTAACCCCTTTACCCCCAAAGGGTGGTTTGCACATGAATGATCGGGCCAATTTTTACAATTCTGACCACTGTCTCTTT
>VIAB01009628.1:76354-87240 GCA_009801035.1 Oophaga pumilio | reverse complement strand
TCAGATGTGGCAGTAGACCCGGACTCACTAGAGTACCAGGAGTCTCTAGATTCTCTCATTGAAGCGGTTAATGCGGCTCTTGAGTAGATGAAGAACCCGGTACTAGTTCGGATCACACCGTTACATTCAAAAGAACCAAACGTCCTCCCAGGGTTTTTGCTAACCTGAATTTAAGGACATTGTTCAGAGACACAGAAGTCGTCCGGACAACCACTTCACGGGCCTAAAGCCACTGGAAGCATGGTATCCTTTTGTGTCTACTCTAAGAAAGGAGTGGACAGAGTCCCCTCCAGTGGATCCTCATATATCACGGCTCGCTTCCAAAACTCTCCTGTCTCAGTCTGACTGATCCTCCATCAAAAACCCCAGTGATCGTCAGATTGACAATCTTGCCAGATCAGTCTTTGAAGCTATGGGAGCAGCATTCTTTCCTACCTTCGCCGCCACTTGGGTGGCCAGAGCTATCTTAGCCTGGGCAGAGGTCATAGCTAAGACCAGTCGAGACAATAGCCTACCTCCCAAGGCGGTTAGTCTCGCCTACCAGATTGTCCTGGCCGGGGATTATGTTGAGCATGCCTCCCTAGATGCGGCTAATTGTGCTGCTCTCGCGGCCGCAAACGCGGTTACCATCAGGAGAGCCCTTTGGCTCTGTGAATGGCAGGCAGACGCCGCTTCAAGGAAATCCTTGACTTCCCTCCCTTTCCAGACCTGGCACTTGTTTGGTGAAAAGCTTGACCAAATTATCTCAGAGGCTACCGGAGGAAAAAGTAAATTCCTTCCTCAGTGTACACCTTACCAGCCCTTTCGGAACCAACACCAGGTCCGCTTCAGACCCTTTTGTAGTACCACGAGCTGGTCATCCCCAACCGCTTCCTCAAACGTTCGAATTCCTGGAGAAACAGATCTCCCCGGTCCAGACCCAAGGGATCCTCTTCCCGCAAGTTCTCTACTCAATGACTCATTGCAGTGTCCTGAGTACTCAGACAGGGTAGGCGGCTTTCTACTCTTGTTTCGTCAGGTCTGGCTGGCGGTCGTTCACGACCAATGGGTCAGAGATCTGGTGTCCTCCGGATACAAAATCGAATTTGCGTCTCCCCCGCCAACACGCTACCAGTCGCGTGTTCCAAAGACAGAGGCACATGCAGCCCCATTTTATGAGGCCATTTACGCCCTCCCTCCGCAACAGTGCAGTCATCGTTCCAGTCCCTCACATGGAAAGGTTCAAGGGGTTTTACTCGAACCTGTTTGTGGTCCCAAAAAAGGACGGAACCATGCGCCCCATCCTAGATTTGAAGATGTTTAACAAATTCATCAGAGTACATCACTTCAGAATGGAATCTCTCCGTTCCGTCATCTCACTGGAAAAAGGGGAATACCTGGCATCCGTCGACATCAGACGCATATGTCCACATTCCTATCTTCGAAAGCCATCAAAGATTTCTACGCTTTGCAGTTGTAGGCGAACACTTTTAATTCACCTCTTTGCCCTTCGGCCTCGCCACTGCCCCAGAGTGTTCACCAAGGTCATGGCAGCCGTCATGTCCATTCTACACTCTCGGGGCGTGGGGATTCTTCCCTACCTGGACGACCTCCTCATCAAGGGTCCATCCCCTCAGGCATGTGCGGAGAGTGTCAATATCACAGTGGACACTCTCGCCATGGTTGGCTTCTAGTGAATTTAGACAAATCCTCCCTTGTCCCATCCCAGCAAATCCCATTTTTGGGGATGATCTTGGACATTTCCTGAGGGCTGGTAGTTCTCCCTCCGGAAAAGATCTCTTTGCTAATCCGGGGAGCCCAGTTGCTTTCCCTTGCCCCCTCCCACTCCCTGGGGTTCGCCATGCAGGTTCTGGGGAAAATGTTAGCGTCCATCCAGGTAAGTACCCTTTGCCCAATTACACCTCCGTTCTGTGCAACAGTAGGTACAGAAACCCAGCTTCCCTGGACCGCCGGTTTCACCTGGCATCCATGATCTCTCAAGTGGTGGACTTCAGCGACGACCTTGGAACAAAGACGGTCCTTTTTGCCGATACACTGGCTAGTAGTGGCCACCGACGCCAGTCTCCTCGGATGGGGTGTGATTATACGTCACCACATGGCTCAGGGTCGCTGGTCCACTCAGGAAGCCCGCTTCCCGATCAGTAACCTCGAGATTCGGGCAATCAGGTTGGCACTCCATCACTTCCATCACCTCTTGGCTGGTCGTCCCATCCGGATTCAATCAGACAAAGCCATGGCGGTGGCGTACATCAACCGTCAGGGGGGCACACGAAGCAGAACTGCGATGCTCGAAGTGACGCATGTTCTGCAGTGGGCCGAGACCAACCATTCTCTCATCTATGCAGTTCAAATTCCAGTCGTCAGGGCCTGACGTCGGGAGAGTGGTCTTCATCCGGAAGTTTATAGACAGATTTGCCAGCGTTGGGGAACTCTGGATGTGGATCTCATGGCCTCCAGGCTAAATGCCAAGGTTCCCACATTCGTAGCTCGGTCCCGCGACCTGTTAGCTATCGGATCGGATGCTCTGGTACTTCCATGGAACCAATTTCGCCCCCCTTACATTTTTCCGCCATTGCTCTTGATTCCAAGGGTCATCCGAAAGGTCAAGGTGAAAGGCATCCCAGTGATTCTTGTCACCCCAGAGGGGCCACGCCAGGCGTGGTATGTGGAACTAGTACAACTAGTCACCGATGTTCCCTGGCGGTTACCGAACCGCCCAGACCTTCTCTCAGGGACCCATTTGCCATCCGAACTCGAGAGTGCTGAGTTTAACGGCCTGGCCATTGGATCCTAGCCCAGGCAGGTTTCTTGCATCAGGTAGCATCCACCATGATCAACGCTCGGAAACCTTCCATGCGTATGTACCATCGTGTTTGGAAGATTTTTTTTTTCTCCTGGTGTAAAACCCGCCGTCGTTCCCCACTGGTGTTTTCTATCCCTTCTATTTTGGAGTTTCTTCAAACAGGATTAGACTCAGGCCTAGCACTTGCCTCTCTCAAATGCCAAATCTCAGCTCTATCCATCCTTTTCCAGCGAAGGATAGCTCTCAAGCCGCAGGTCAAGACCTTCATACAGGGAGCCTCGCATCTCGCCCCTCTCTAAAAGATGCCCTTGGAACCTTGGTACCTTAATTTGATCCTAGGTGCCTTACAAGAGACCCCCTTAGAACCAATGCAGGACGCATCTCTCTTCCTTCTTTTGTGGAAAGTTGCCTTTCTCATGGCAATAACATCTATCAGGCAGGTCTCTGAATTGGCGGCTTTGTCTTGTAAACCTCCCTTTCTGGTTTTTCACCAGGACAAGGTGGTGTTAAGGACGTCTCCGTCTTTCTTGCCCAAAGTCATCTCTGCTTTTCATCTGAATGAGGACATAGTTCTGCCCTCATTCTGTCCAGCTCCGGTCCATCGTACTGAGAAAGCTCTCCACGCTTTGGATTTGGTAAGGGCTCTCAGGAAATACTTTTCCAGAACAGCGTCTTTCCGCAAATCGGATTCCCTCTGTGCTTCCGGAGGGACACAGAAAGGGCCTACCTGCTTCTAAAGCCACCATAGCCAGGTGGATCCGGTCTGTGATCCAAGAAGCTTATCGCTTCAGAGGTCAGCCCATCCCTGCCGGAATCAGGGCGCACTCTACTCGGTCAGTGGGGGCTTCCTGGGCAATGCGGCACCAGGCGTCGGCACAACAAGTGTGCAAGGCTGCGACTTGGTCCAGTCTTCACACGTTTGTTAAGCACTACAGTATTTATTCTCAAGCCTCTTCAGATGCAGCCCTTGGCAGGCAGATTCTGCAATCAGCAGTTTCACATCTGTAAGCCGCATTTATTCAATTGGTACGCGAGGTGTCACCTGTTGTGCTGTTTTTTCCCACCTAGGGACTGCTTTAGGATGTTCAATGGTCCTGTGTCCCCCAATAAGGCGAAGGAGAAACAGGGCTTTTTGTGTGTACTCACCATAAAATCCTTTTCTCCGAGCCAATCATTGGGGGACACAGCACCCACCCTGTTAGCCAGTTGGCTTGTAGTTATTGGTTTTGACATGTTATTTTCTGTTTGAGCTCCTACTGCTTTGGCACCGAACTGGTTCAGGATAGAGCCAGCAGAGGGTGTATACTGCAGAGGAGGAGTTCATTTCTATATGTATTTGCTTAGTGTCCTCCTAGTGGCAGCAGCATAACACCCCATGGTCCTGTGTCCCGCAATGATTGGCTCGGAGAAAAGGATTTTACGGTGAGTACACAAAAAACCCTGCTTCAACTTTGAATTTACTGTCCCTCAAATTCAACTGTTTGCAGAGGTTGTACAAAGTTTAAAATCTAATTTTTTGCTTTTTAATTCTGTGCTCCTACCACACTATCTGAGCAACATGACTGGTAAAAAGCCAGGCCGTGGTGGAAGGGGAGTTAGGCTTAGTGTTTATGGTGTACATGGGATAGGTGGTAATGTTGGTGAAAGCACTAGTGAACAACTGTCAACTTCTTTTACTAGACAGGCTACACCACTACCTTTCTTTAGCAGACGCACAGCGGTACGCCCTGTCGACGATGCTCAGAAAAAGCATGTACTCCAGTGGATGGCAAGTGCAGCTTCAAGTGGCCTCTCCTCCTCTTCCTCCATCTCAACATCACACCAGTACAGACCACAGATGTGGCACCCAAATTCCCCTTGCTTCCCCCCACATCCCAACTATCCAACCGTTCAATTGACTGTACGGAACCACAGATGGATGAGTCTGAAGAGCTGTTCACACATTCTATGCCATGTTCATTATAAGTGTACTCAAAAGCTTCGCAGAGTCAAGAGGAGGAAATCTGCACCGATGCCCAAAATTTTTTTTGCTTGGATCTGGGGCAGGAAGAAGTACGGTCCGAACAGCATCCTGACCCTCATCATCAAGCGTTAAACCCTGTGGGGGGGGGAGGTGATCCTGATAAGACTCGTATCTGAGGCTCATGCGGACTGTACTGTGCTGTTAAGGCAAGAAGAGGAGGAGGGTGACTCCAATGGCGAGTAATGTGATAACACAGACGATGATGATGAGGTGTTAGATCCCAGTTGGTGTGAACATAAAGGCACACAGCTGAGTAGCTCATCTGAGGAGAAAGACAAGGAGGTTACATTGCGCCGTCCGTCGCAGCCACGACGAGCGATCCATCCTCAGCCACAACTGTGCCTCTAACCAGCAATGTACGCAGGTCGCAGGGGTGGCAAGGGTTGCCTAGCCTAGGCCTTTTTTGACACTGCAAAGGATGAGCCAACTCATGTAATCTGCCTGCTTTGCAAAAAAAAAGTTGAGGTAAGAAGTGCAATAATTTGACTACTACATGTATGAACCTTAACATGCGCAATCAACTTGCTTTACTGTGGGAATCCCACTGTGCAAAAATGAAGACCAGCGGACATCAACAACCATCAGCTGCCCCATCAATCACATCTCCTTCTTCCTCCTCCTCTGTTACCGTGCCAACTATTGACAAGCAGGTCTTTGACCGCATAACCTCGGGTTCTTCACCCAATCAAGTCACGCTGACTGAGACCGCCTTCAGCTGTAATGGAAGTGGATATGCCTACTGTTTTTGACCGATCTCATAGAATGATCACACCACAAGTTTCTCAATCCATAGTAACATCACCTGCACCTCTGTCACGGTCCAGCAGTTTGTCCGATTCACCGTAGTCCACCCTCTCACAGCACTGCAGCCAGCCCACGGTTCCACAGTTGTGGTCATGGAAAAGATTGGTTCCTCCTACGCATGACAAAGCTAAGAGGTTGAACTCCACCATCTCCAATTTTGGCCACGGAAATGCTGCCTTTCCGCCTGGTGGATACTGACGGTTTCCGAAAGCTGATGGCCGTCGCAGTCCCCCAGTACCAATTACCCAGTCACCATTACTTTTCTAAGAAAGCTGTGCCTGCCGTACACCAGCATGTAGCAGACAACATAGCCCATTCCTTGACAAACTGTCTGCCAGGGTGCATTTCACCACAGACACTTGAATGAGTAAACATGGCCAAGAGCGTTGCATCTCGCTGACTGGTCACTGGGTGACTGGTGGCTGTGAGAACAGGTGCTGCTCCACAAGTCTTGGAATCCCCAAGTCTTACAGGCCAAACCTCTACATTTAACACTTCCTCCACTGCTTCTGCCTCCTATATCTCCTCTAGGGCCTCCACCTGCCCCCTCAACCTCTGCCTTCACGAGACACTCGTTCCGACAGTGCATAGCGAAACCCCACTACCTCCATACTGCGCAGCCAGGGCTCACCTCAATCAGGCAGTCTTAGAATTAATATGCTTTGGAGATTGCAGTCATACAGCTGAAGAGCTGTGGACAGCTCTCCAGGATGAATTTGATCAATGGCTATCTCCACTGAACCTGCATCCAGGGATGGCCGTGTTAGATAAAGGTGCGAACCTGGTGTCGGCCCTACGGTGAGGCAAGCTCACACACATGCCTTGCATGGCTCACGTCCTCATTTCCGCTGTTCGCACCCCTCTGCTCATCTACTTGTATCGATACTGAGGTATTTGTCCATGCCAGCTAAGAAATTGATATGCGATGTGCCGACACGATGGAATTCCACTCTGCATATGTTGCAGTAACTGTGGCAGCAGCAACGAGCCCTGATGCAGTATGTCATGTCGTATATCCTGGGCCAACGCAGTACAGACGTGGCGCATATCATGTTTACAGAGTGGGCACAGGTTAAGAACCTCTGCACCCTTCTGCACAGTTTTGAAATGACTACCAAGATGGTTAGCGCTGACACTGCCATCATCCGCATCACTATTCCAGTCATCTTTATGCTGGAGCAGACTTTGAATAGCCTGCAGGAGGAGATGGTGGTCCCAGAAGAAGAGGAGGAAGCAGAGGAGGCTGCGGAAGGGATAACATTGTCGCGATGTTCAAGACTGTCGTCACACAGGCGGGTGCCAAGGGAGGGTGGATTACTGCGATCGAGGCGGGCTGGTGATAACAGACAAACTGCTATTGAAGGTGCAAGATCCGAAGAACAAGTGGAGGAGGAAGATGTGATGGGCACGTAACTGTCGGATAAAGAGGATAATCCTCCGTTCTCTGTTCGTGTTTGGCGGGAGGGAACGGAGGAAACGAGCCTCACTGTTACCCAGCCACCAACACAGCATGAGCTTGGACCTCATGTTAGAGCCCGACATATGAGTGCCTTCTTGCTGCACTATCTACAACATGATCCCCGTATAGTTATGATTTGAAATAATGCTGACTACTAGGTTGCCACTTTATTAGCTCTACATTATAAAACCAAATTTTGCCAGATGATTCCCGCCCTAGAAAGGGACCCGCGAAAGCTGGAGTATCGAAACACGCTTTTATACAACTTTAAGAGAGCTTTTCCCCAAGACAGCAGTGAAGTACACAGTTCGCCTTGCAGCCGTAGACTTCCAACCTCCGGCCCATCAGTTCGTCAACCCCAAAACATTAGCAGCAGCAGCGGTGGTGGAAGTGGATAAAGAAATTTCTGTGAGTCCTTTGACAACTTTTTTAGACCAACTCGCGCAAATCTTACACGTGAACGAATAGAGAGGGTGGTGCAAGAGTATCTAGAACTAAATATCAATACCGTCAGGGAGGGTTTAGACCCTTTCACATTTTGGTCTTCCGAAATGGAAGAGTGGCCTGAGCTCTCCTCACATGCCTTGGAGGTTTTATCGTGCCTGGCAGCCAGCATTCTCTCAGAACGTTTCTTCAGCGCTGCTGGTGGTGTCCTGATGGATAAACGCAGCCGGCTGTCCTTTGAAAGTGTAGACCGCCTAACTTCATTAAGATGAACAAGTCATGGATCTCCAAGGACTTTTGTACCCCAATCGCAGACAGTACAGACTAGATGATATTGCATTTTTTTAGTGTGATGCATTGGTGTCACGTAACTGCACTCTGTGATATCTTTCGTGTGGCTGCTGCTGATAACACAAATTTGTGGAAATGTGAACACGCATGGTTGGTATACATCTGCTGGGTTAGCTGTAGTGGAAGACGTGTCAGTTCCAATTATACTATTTCTATTCTTGTGACCGTTATTCCACTTTGGTGGTGTAAGGCCCTCATTTCTTTAAATGTGAACACTCCTTGTAGGGTGTTCATCTGCTGGATTGGGTGTAGTGAAAGACCTGTCGGTCCCTATTATACTATTTCCACTGTGGTGAAATTTAATGCCACTTTGGTGTCTGCCAATAATTTTTGGAAATGTGAACACTCCTGGTTGAGTCTCTTTCATGCATGTTGTCTGTAGCAGTAGGCCTCCGAGACCATCAGGCATGAAAGCAGGTAGAGGTGTTGCATGTGGTATCAGGGCTCCCAGCAAAGGGGGTCTACACCGATCCCACATCCACCTCATCTTACCATGACGTTCAATTGAAAGTTGTAAATGCTGACCCCAATACCTCATGCCTGACTGATTGCTGCAGTTCCATGCTGCAATTTGTACTGTGGGAGAATTGATGCCACTTTCCTGGTGTCTTTCCCTCATTTGATGTGTTTTGGCAGCATTTGGGACCGTTCTAAGGTGTTGTGCATGTTTGTTTTTGCCTCCCATTGAGATGAATGGCGTTCGGTTACGTTCGGCGAATATTGAAAATTCTACAAACGTAATCCGAACCGAACATTGAAATATTCGTTAATCTCTAGTAATTAAATAAAGATTTGCAGCTGAAATATTTAATTCAGTGATACCTAGAATATGGTATTTTAGTGTTCCCCCTATTTTTTTGAGCAGTGTCTAATATATTTATTTTTTCACCATTGATTGTGATATATTGTTTCTTGTATATTTACATCATAGGCATTAGATTAATGAGTTAACATTTGGGCTTATGCAGCTCAGTGTGTTTTCATAGCCAGTTTATAATTATCAATTTTATTCTTTTATTTTTTGTATATACTAGAATTACATATTACTTTTCATATACTTTTGTTTGTTAGCAAACTTCTACCTTCTACTTTGTGTAACCCCAAGGTCCCCTTTTGCGCCCCCCATGCCTATACTCTCGTGTCCTTTTGGATTGTTCCCTGTTTGTTCTTGAATGGTCTTTCTTTGTATTTATACATGTACAGAAATGGTTTTAATCCTTGTATGTGCACCCATCTTCTACAGATCCACCATATAACCAGAGCTTGTCAGTAAAGGTTGTCATTTTTTTAGTTTATTGGTTGTTTTCTTCTATGACTTCATGTTCAGTTTTTCTTCTTTGGGCATTTGTTTACTTTTGAATTGTCGACCATTTATCTGCTAGCAGGTATGTCAGTATAACTCACTGTATGACTAACTGTAGCATTTTACTTTTTTTGTTGACATGTATCTTATTTGCTTTGTCCAGTAGATGCTTTAATTACCTTCTCCGAGCTCCTTAGCTTCACCCAGTACTGTACATACACACGTCATGTATTGGACTCTACTGAACCTTCTTGGAGCTACCTAGCTTTACCCAGTGCTCTACATGTGCTGGAATCAACTGAGCATGCTTACAGCTACCAAGCTCCTCCTAGCCTTCTGTTTAACCCCTTACTGTCCATTGATGTGCACAGTCCGTCATGGCAGGATGTCAGTTTTGGCACCATGACGGACTGTGCACGTCATGCCTTTGAACTACCACTGCGTGTAAACACACAGTGGTAGTTCAGTGCCGATAGCTGTCTATGACAGCTGACAGGCACGGCAAGAGGTGCGGGGACCCATGCCATCGGTCCCCGCACCCACAGCGCTGTGATTGGTCAATCTAACTGACCAAACAGCAGCGATCGGGCAGGAAAGGCTGAAATGTCAGCTTCTCCTGCCCGATCAGTGCAGGAGCTCAGTGCTGCAGTGGCCGAGCTTCCTGCACTGACAGCCAGGAGCGGCGTCCGCGCCACCCCTGGCTGTTAACCCCCTGACTGCTGCGGTCGAGCGCGATCACAGCTTTCAGGGGGGGAGGCAGAGGGTCGTAAACTCCCTCTGCCTCAGATCGGCGTCCCCGCAATGTAATTGCAGGGCCCAATCTCTGCCTTGATGACTCGGGGTTGTCATGACCACCTCCGGGTCATCCAGCTACGGAAAGCAGCTGAGACCATGCTCACAACATGGTCTCAACAGCTTTCACCATAGGTATGTATTGCGATGCTGGAGCATTGCAATGCATCATACCTGCAACAAAAGTGAAAAAGTGAAAGTCCCATGAAAGGGACAAGGTAAAAAAAAAAAAAACATTTTTGAAAAAAAAATTGTAAAAAAAAAAAATTAAAATTAAATAATTCCCCTAAAAAATACACATTTTTATGTAAAAAAAACAATACACATGTTTGGTATCGCCACGTCTGTAAAAATCCCAGCTATAAAAGCGTAACCCTAGTTAACCCCTTCAGTGAAAGCCGTAAAAAAAAACACAAAAAAGTAGTAAATCATACTTTTTCCAAGCGGTATCATGATACCGCTTGGAAAAAGTGCAATAACACGCGATCAAAGCAATAGATATAAATAAACATGGTACTGCATCTTGTCCCTCAAAAAACAAGCCTCCATACAGCATCATCAGCGAAAAAATAAGAAAGTTATAGCTCGCAGAATAAAGCGATGCAAAAACAATTATTTTTTCTATAAAAGTTTTTATTGTGTAAAAAAAACATCAAAATATAACTGAGGTAGCGCTGTAATCATACTGACCCGAAGAATAAAGCTGCCTTATCAATTTTACCACACGCGGAACGGAGGGGAAAAAAAAAAACAATTCCTGAATTGCTGGTTTTTGTTCACTCTGCTTCCACAAAAATAGGTATAGGAAGCGAAAATGGTACCAATAAAAACGTCCGCTCGTCCCGCAAAAAATAGGCCCGCACATAACTGTCAGCCGAAATATGGAAAAATTATAGCTCTCAAAATA
>VIAB01009628.1:4162-19510 GCA_009801035.1 Oophaga pumilio | reverse complement strand
ATACAAACCAGGATAGGGATGAGGGGTACCATGCATACCAGGATTGCAGGGGGGCAGCACATTCCAGGATGGGAGACCATATACCTATAAAAATGCTTGCCACCCGGGCGTAGAACGGGTTCATAGCTAGTATATATATTTCTATATCTATATATAACAGTCCAAAGAAAGGAACAGCACTCCGTTCAGATGGGTAAAAGAAGAGCCACTTTATTGAGCCCATTGATGCAACATTTCGGTTCAAAGTGTGAACCTTTTTCAAGCACTTTTGAACCAAAACGTTGCATCAATGGGCTCAATAAAGTAGCTCTTTTTTCACCCATCCTTTCTTTGGACTGTTATATTGCAAGGTTTTGTATTTGCCTGTTGGAACTTGTGCACCCGGACTTCTTGCTTTTTTCTCTTTTGTGCTGCTCTAATTCTTTTTTTCTATATATCTATCTAATTAATAGATAGATAGATAGATAGATAATTTTTTTTCACTTATTTTGTGTGTAAACATTATTTTTGAATATGGTATGTAATGATATTATGGTTTTCAATGGGGAACGTAAAAGAAGATGTTGGACAAAGAAATTACATCAGTTTTTTTTTTTGTTAAATATATCTTTATTTAGCTTACAAAAACGCATACAAATCCGCATGAAAAATCTGCATCAAAAACTCATCAAATCCGTGTGGATTTTCAACTACGTTTTCTGCCAAGATGAAGAATCCGCGCAGATTTTAACTAAAAGCAAATCTGCAATGTGTGCACATATCCTTAAGTTTGCATCCTGTGGATAGCGGTGACTACGTGTGGTGACCAACAGAGGCTGTCCCCTGGCCCAACTAGAACATCAAGTGAGCAAGATGTGGACCACAGTTTGCATAGGTCTGGAAAAGCAAAACGTTACCCAAGAAAAAAAAATGTTTTCAAAGCTATATAGAAAAATAATGGTATCACTGAAAAGCCATCTTGTACTGCAAAGAATGCGACCCATCAAATTCTAATTTTTTTTTATGTGCAGGCTTTTTACCCGACAGAGTTTGAGACCTCTGATTTAGAGGATGACTGAAACTATTACTGGATTGGACTACAAAGTTTTTTAAAGGAAATCTGTCAGGTCCCCCATGCCCTCCAACCCAGCAACATTGAGCTATGTAGGATTAAACTCCCTGCCTAACCTTCCCTGTTTAACATAATTCAGCCTAAATAATTGCTTTAAAAAAAACATAACCTCTGCTTTTCGTATGCTAATGAAGACTTTGACTAGTCAGTGGGGCATTAGTTTCCCAGACTAGTCTGGTCAGCTCTCTTTCCATGTTATCACATGGGCGTGATAACATGATTTAAACAAGTGGCGCCATCGGCAGCTCATGCAAATCTGTGCATGCGTACAGCTTATTTCGGCAGCATCACTGTGTCTATGAAGCCAGGTGAAAGCTTCCCGGCTTCCGAAGCGCACACTATGCATGTCCGGAAGTTCAAAAGATGGCTTCTGTTCATTCTCAGAGCACCTCTGAAGCTGGGAAGTATACACCTGGTTCAGAGACGCAGTGACTCTGCTGGAATGAGTGGCGTGCGTGCACAGATTTGCATGAGCTGACGATGATGCTGCTCATGCAAATTGTTATGACGTCCACTGGGAATTGATAATATGGAAAGAGAACTGACTAGTCTGCGGAACAAACACCCCATTGACTAATCAAAGCCTTCATTAGCATAGCAAACGGGGATATTATTAAATGCTTTTTTAAAGTATTTATTTAGCTGAATTATGTTATACAGGAATTGTTAGGTAGGAGGTTTAATCATACATCGGTGAATGCTGATGGGTTGGAGGGCATGGGGGACCTGACAGGTTCCCTGTAAGAAACCATAGTAATATAGGTCTGCAATTTTGCACTAGATATAAATTGAGAGAATTTTTATTAAGTTTATTTTAGTAAACATTAATTGGTAAAATGTGCAAAGCCTATAAGTTAATAAAAAATGTTTATTTGTTTACAATAGTGTTTGTCTTAGATTCCCTTTAAATATTTTAAAAGTAGGATTAGCCATCCTAAGCAGTCTATATGTGCAATTTACTGTAGGTCATAGGAAACTGAATAAAATTATACCTTGATATCTGCGATCTGTTGTCTTATTCCAGAATATTTACAAAATATTTGTATATTTACCTTGTATATACCTTGTATATACCTTGATATCGGTGATCTGTTGTCTTATTCCAGAGAAATCCACATTTGTATATTTGTATACAAAATATTTGTATATGTGTATACAAATGTATATTTGTTTGCAATAGTGTTTGTCTTGGATTCCCTTTAAATATTTTTAAAGTAGAATTAGCCATCCTAAGCAGTCCATATGTGCAATATAGGTCATAGGAAACTGAATAAAATTATACCTTGATATCTGCGATCTGTCTTATTCCAGAATATTTACAAAATATTTGTATATTTACGTTGTATATTTACCTTTGTATATACCTTGATATCTGTGATCTGTTGTCTTATTCCAGAGAAATCCACATTTGTATACAAAATATTTGTATATGTGTATACAAATGTATATTTGTTTGCAATCGTTTCTTAGATTCCCTTTAAATATTTTTAAAGTAGGATTAGCCATCCTAAGCAGTCTATATGTGCAATGTAGGTCATAGGAAACTGAATAAAATTATACCTTGATATCTGCGATCTGTTGTCTTATTCCAGAGAAATCCACATTTTCTCTAATAACCCCCCACGACAGCATAATGGAGGATGTCATCTCATCCTAATACAGGAAATACAAAAGACGTCAAATAGCCCCTCCCACCTCCTTTCCCCAGTGGTCATCCTCGGTGCTCTGTGCAGGCGGCAGACAGCTGACATTTAACGTAGCAGAGCAGCAGGAGATCGGGCGGTCTTACCCTCCCTCTTTAGATGTTGTTCCTGGCTCCTTATAACTCAGGACATTGTCTCCCCAGTCTGCACCTCTGGGTAAAGTCTGGGGGAGTTCTCGGGCGGGGGAGGCCTCTAAGAGCTCTCCGGGTCCTTATCTCCTCCCCCTGCTCCTGCTGGCACGGACCACTTTGCCGCGAGGGAAGCGTGCTTCCGGCTTCCCTCAGTGTACACTGATGCGGTGCCGGTGGCCAGAAGTGACATCAGACGCCGGCCGGCATGCGGAGATCATCACTTCCAGTTTTGTGTTCCACAGTGGGATGCTTCAGGAAATTCAAACGCGGGACTCTGATGGACTTCACCTGAGGATTCCACCAACCGGGGAAAGCATGGGAGAAACACCTCTGGAGGGAAGCGCTGGTCCAGTCGCCCTCCTTAAGGAGCCCCGGGCAGAAATTCAAGTAAGGTAGGACAAACTGTGGGAAGCATGGAGTCTGATCCTGCTCTGCGTCTGTGGAGCCCTGCGCTGTTCCGATCCCTGTAAGTATACGGGCATTGGATCCCCTCCATGTTACAGGTAGAGATACTTAAATCCTTTTTACCTTCTCTCTTTCAGAGGAACAAGGAACCTGCACCAAGGAGTAAATCTAAAGCCACTAGCCGTAAATGTGCGATATGTGCAAAAAAAGCTTTCCTCCTCACATGGAAAAACCCCTATGTCAGGAGTGTATAGAGAACATTCTGAAGGAAGAACAGCCCTCTTTAAGTGAAGAAATTGAAGGGATAGTATGTCAGGAGATGCAATCTTCCCTGGCATCCTTCTCCCAGGCAATACCTGCTCCTAGTGCCCCTCCAGCAGCAAAAAAAAGAAAGGAAGATTTATTATGAAGAGGATTCAGATGATTTCCTGGAAGAAGGTGAGCTGAGTCCCAGCCCAGATATACAGGAAAAGAGATACTACTTTTCCTCAGAAAACATGGAGGAACTTATCACGGCTGTGAGAAGAACCATGGAAGTAGAAGAGGAAAAACCAGCACATACAGTGCAAGAGGAGATGTTCAGAGGTCTCCGATCAAAAAGGAAACTGGTTTTCCTGATACACAAGAATATCCGGGAGCTGGTTCTGGAAGAATGGGAAGCTCCAGAAAAGAGACTGGACACTCCCTCAGAATTAAAGGATAGATTCCTAGTGGATGATGAGACCGCAGAATGCTGGTCCGAGGTGCCCAAGGTAGACGTTCAGGTTGCCCGGATGGCCAAGAGAACTACCCTGCTGTTTGAGGATTCCTCTCAGTTAAAGGATCCTCTAGAGAGCAAAGTGGGGGGCCTCCTCAGAAAAACCTGGAAAACATCAGCGGCATTACTGAATACAAATGTGGTCTCTACATCGGTAGCCAGATCAATATCTCGCTGGTTGGGGCAGCTGGAGGAATACCTGGCAGCAGGGATCCCCAGAGAAGAGATCTTTGCCTCACTACCACTTCTTAAAAAATGTGACAGCCTTCCTGGCGGAATCCCTCAGTAGCGGCTAGATCAGTGTCCTTATCCAACTCGGTGATACGTGCCTTGTGGCTAAAATCATGTAGTGGGGGCGTAGCATTTAAGATCAAGCTATGTTCCATTCCCTTTAAGGGGATATGATATATATGTAAAAGCCAGCTCTGGATGACTTATTGGAGAATGTTTTGGACATGAAAACGTCGCTACCCCAGCCAGAGTGCCAAAAAGAGGTCCTTTCAGCCTCCTCAGGAGCAGTCTTCCCAGTACAGAGGTAAAGGAAAGGCAGGAAGGTGGAGCTACCCCAAAGCAGGCCGGGGCAGAAATTTATTTCTCTCCGAGGTCCAGCGTCCGAGTAAACCATGATGCTTAAAGGAGAGTAGGAGGTCGCATTTCTCATTTCCTTCCACAATGGTGGGAGATATCCACCAACCTATGGGTCCTAAGATCCATCCAGTAAGGGATGAAGATAGAATTTACCTCCTACCATCCACAGAGAGTAAAAATTATGCAACTCTCTGCACAAACACTCCAAGGCGCCCTGGAGTCAAGCCTCAGAAACTCATTGGCCTCGGGCAATTTCACCAGTCCCAGAGATGAAGAACAGGTGTCAGTACTTCAGGTTCTTAATAAAGAAACTGAACGGATCCCCCAGGATTATAATACATTTTGAAGCCTCTGAGCCAATATATCTGTTACAGGAGGTTCAATATGGAGTCCGTCAAGTTGACAGTTCCCCTGATAGGAAAAAACTTCGCCATGGCAACAATCGATCTGCAGGACACATACTATAATGTCCCGATCCATCCCAACCATCGGAAGTTCCTGAGATTCGCAGTTGCACAAGGGGAGCTGATAACTCATTACCAGTTCAACATACTCCCATTCGGAATATCGTCGGCATCCCGAATATTCACAAAAATTATGGCAGAGGTCATGGCTCATATCAGGTCAGCAGATCTGTATCATTCCATATCTCGACGACTTTCTGCTGTGGTAGCACCGTCAGTACGGGCATTACAGGAGCACATACAGAAAACTTCTCAGATTCTGACATCAGTGGGATGGCTAATAAATCAACAAAAGTCAGATATGATTCCCTCTACAAAAAAGTCTTTCTTAAAAGTTCTCCTGAATTCTCAGGGACAAACATCCTTGCCCAAAGAAAAGCAGATCCAACTGAGGGCAAAGATAAACACCCTGCGGAGCAGAAAATCTATGAGATTTGCCATATCGGTCCTCTGCTCTGACATCTTTTATTCAGTCGGTAACGTGGGCCCAGGCGCAGAGCAGTGACGTGCAGTTGTGTGCTAGCAGAGTGGGACGGTTAACCCAGATCACTGGACAAGAAGGTGTCGATACCGGCCCGAATACGGACATCATTGTCTTTGTGGAACAACCCAAGGAAACTGAACAACGGAGTGCCTTGGATCCAGACCCCGCTAGTCACCATAGAAGTAGATGCCAGCAAAAGGAGATGGGCTGCCCTGACATCCTTTCAGGGTCTCTGGTCAGCCGAAGTCAGCAGACAGTCTTCGAACTTCAGAGAGTTTAAGGCAGTGGAGGAGACCCTCAAGGCAGCAACATCATTAGTCCTATTCAGACAAGGAACCACGATCGCACGCCTCCATCACCAGGGAAGTACGAAGATCTAAAAGGCATCTCCACAAGAATATTTTCTTGAGCTGAAAAGAATCTTCTCTCTGTGTCAGCACTTCATATAAAGAGATCAAACAACAAGCAGGCCAACTTCCTGAGCAGACGAGATATCCACCCGGGAGAGTGGAGTCTGAATCTGGAGGTATTACAGATGTTGACCAAGAGATGTGGTTATCCAGAGGTCGATCTATTTGCCGGACGCCAGAATGCAAAAGTGACCCACTATTTCTCACTAAACCCAGACGACACGGGTCTTGGCGTAGACGCCTTAGCTCACCAGTCACAATGCAATCTGGCTTGCGCCTTTTCTTCAATCCCGGTCTTACCAAGGACTCTGCAGAAAATAAGATGCGAACAGACCAGAGTCATTCTAGTGGCACCCCTCTTGCCAAAGAGAAGCTGGTACGGCATCATAACCAGCCTGTGTGTAGACGGTCCACTAATCCTTCTACTAAGAGGATCTCCTACACCAGGGGCCAGTCTTATCACCCAGACGTAGAGAACTTGCATCTAGCGGCTTGGCTTCTGAGTTCTCGATTGTGAGGGCCAAGGGTCTCTCTGAGAGAGTCATCAACACGCTACAAAAAATTAGAAAGCCGGTGACTAACGCCATATACCAAAAAAACTAGAAGACATTTGTTTCATAGTGTGCAACGTACTGACCGGATCCCCCGACAGGCCAATGTCACCCAGATCCTGCAGAGGCAGGAAGACTTGGAAAAAGAACCCATTACTCTTAAAGGGAATCTGTCACCCCATTTTTGCCCTATGAGATAGGGCCACCGCCATCAGGGGCTTATCTACAGCATTCTGGAATGCTGTAGATAAGCCCCCGATGTCACCTGAAAGGGAAGAAAAACGAGTTATATTATACGCCGGAAAAGGTCAAAGAGGTCCGGCGCCTGCGCACTGTAGTACTCTGCTCTGCCCCCACCAGGGCAGAGCAGTGCGCCTGCTCTGGAGCCGTGACGAGACGGAAAGAAGAGGCCTGCTTCGCTACAAGATGGGAGGCATCTGACCCGACTGGACGGCGGAACGCTCCTGGGTGAGTATAATATAACTCGTTTTTCTTCACTTTCAGGTGACATCGGGGGCTTATCTACAGCATTACAGAATGCTGTAGATAAGCCCCTGATGGCGGTGGCCCTATCTCATAGGGCAAAAAGGGGTGACAGATTCCCTTTAAAGTACAGGTGGTGGCGTTGAGCTCATACTTTGACCAGGCGTTTGCTGAACATCGGTGGGTGAGACGGTTCATGACAGCAGCCACACAACTTCGTCCTAGACTGGTCAGTCTGGTCCCCTCTTGGGACCTCAATATCGTCCTTAAAGGATTAACGCTTCCACCATTTGTGCCCCTACCTTCGGTAATGTTGGACAAGCTGTCCTGAAAAACGGTGTTCCTGGTGGCAATCACAATGACTAGGCGAGTGGGGGAGTTACAGGCTCTTTCAATAGGTGAGCCCTACCTGAAGATATTAAAAGACTGGCTGGTGTTCCGACTTGATCCTTCATTTCTGCCAAAAGTGGTTACAGACTTTCATAGAAATCAGGACATAATACCTTCCTTCTGCCAGAACCCAAAGAACAGAAGAAGAGTTCCATTCTCATGAAGTAAGGAGAGTGGTCCTACATTATCACCACATAACCAAAGAGTGAAGGAAAGATAAGAACCTGTTTATTCAACCATATGGCCAGAATAGGGGAAAGAAAGCATCCAAAACTAAAGGGTATGCCACACTAAGCGAGATCGCTAACGAGATCACTAAAACGTCACTATTTAGCGATCTCGTTAGCGACCTCGTTGTGTGTGGCATGTAGCAACGATGTGGCCCCTGCTGTGATGTCGCTGATCGTTCACTAGCGTTCTGGACCGTTTTTTGATCGTTGGCGTCCCGCTGGTGAGCCTATATCGCTGTGTTTGGCACCTTTTGCGAACGACGAGCGACCTCGTTTGTGACGCATATGACAGCGGCGCAGGCGGGACTAGGGTTTTTTAGCGTCACGGAGTGGATCGCAATATCTGTAAGTTCTCTTTTGCGTCACAGAGAGGATCGCAGAAGTTGCAAAGCAGGCTAGCAGGACACAGAGAGCAGGAGCGATGCTGGAAATTCCTATGAATCAGAAGCGCTCAGTACATGCTAATGACAGATCCTAACGACCGCCAAAGTCGTTAAAGAGATCGCTGACCGCTGATGAGTCGTTTGAGATCTCCTGTTTGGCAGCTACTAGCGACCTAAAAGCGATCACACCAACTATCTCGTTAGCTTGCGTCGTTATCGTGATCGCTAACGAGATCGCTAAGTGTGGCAGTACCTTAAGGTAGCAAATTGGATAAAGAGAGCAATCATTGAGGCTTATCAGGTTCAAAATCTCACACTTCCACAGAAGTTCACAGCTCATTCCACCAGAGCAGTAGCAGTTTCATGGGCGGAAAAAGCCAGCACCTCCATGGAACAGATATGCAGAGCCACTACCTGGTCATCTGTCCACACCTTTATCAGACATTATAGGCTTGATTTAACATCTGTAAAAGAGCTATCGTTTGGGAGAAAGATTCTCCAGGTGGTTGTCCCTCCCTAGACATTAGTCTTCGGTATTCCTTCTGTGTGCTGTCATGGGGTGTTATTACAGAAAATAGAATTAGACTTTCCGGTAATTCAGTTTCTAATAACCTACCACAACAGTATGGGTAATTCCCCCCCCCCCCTTTTACTCAATTATTGGATCTGGTAGTAATAAATATGATTAAAGCATTCATATTAATGTGGTCCTTTATAATAACACTGGGGAAAGGGGGTAGGAGGGGCTATTAAACCTCTTTCGTATTTCCTGTCCTTATTAGGATGAGATGACCCTGTTTTCTGTTGCGGTAGGTTATTAGAAACCGAATTACCAGTAAGTCTAATTCTATTTTTCTTAGGCTGGAACAGCTCATTTCCATATATGGGCCGACACTGATTTGCCTGTTGATTTTCCTCCAGAGCTTACTTTACATGAAAGGGGGCATTAACAATGTGATGTGTAATGGCCGCTCTCTGATCCCACTGCAGAGATGTGTGATTATAAGGCTTCATTCAGATGTCCATGTTGCACATACTTGTTGTACCCATTTTTTTCACGGATACAACGCGTACCCATTATAATTTACGGTGACATTCACATGTCTGTTTTTTTCACATAATAAAGTCAAGTCTATGGGTCCGTGAAAAACATACAGCACACGGATGGCATCCATGTGCTGTTCCATGTTTAACATTGCAAAGTGTAGGAGAAGCTTTATAATTTATTTATCCATGCGTGAAAAACAATGATGACACACTTTTATGGTAGGAATGGACACAGATGGTAAAAATGGACACACTGATGTACAACACTGACGACACTGGTACCATTTGACACACTGATGACACTGATACCATTTTTTTCACATACATGTTTAAACACTGACTTGTCAATGAGGCCTAAATGGCACATTCAGGAACTGCAGGTTCCTTTCAGCTTCCATCTCACAAGTAGCCAGTGTTGCAATATTTTTGCAATACAGCAGAGCTGTGAGCACTGCAGCTTCTAAATTGTTTTAGTTCAGTTCTACTGTCCTGTGTTACACGTCTCACAGTGGTATCTCCTCCTTTCATTTCAAATAATTTCTCGAGTCAGATTCTCATGCATATCAGTGTCCAGCCCGTAGTTCTGAACAGCTCACTGACATCGGAAATTGGATCTCTGATATCAAGGTATCGTTTTATTCAGCTTCCTAAAACCCACATGGTCATATAGACGCTTAAGCGGATCGATCCTACTAACAAATTCCCTTAAGAGTTATTGCCACAAAAACCCAAAGATATTACCTATTAAGATATCAGGGGGTCTCATCTACTGGTTTCCTTGAAATCGGTGGCTTTATAACACCAAGACTTAAATATAGGATTTTCTCATTTCTTTCCTTGACAATGCGATGTTTTGTTGTTTTTCTTTGTGTTTGGTTTTTGGGGGGCAGTTATTGAGCAGAATTGTTTCTAACGGTGCACGGTTTTATTTTTTTTCCCGATGAGTAGGCATAAAAAAACACTATGCCCAAAGTTTTCAATAGAAACTGGTGAAAATGCCTGGTAACCAGTACATTTTTCTCACCATTTGAAGCACAAAAAACTAGTCTGGATGGCACAGGTATTTGGAAATTTGGCATACAGACTGATTTTAAGTCTTGAACTTTTTTTATGATCTAACTTTTAACTTGTGGCATTTTTATGATGTGCAATCTTGTCTACTATGCAAGCATAACACTTTGGCTTAATCTAACGATGTATGTTTGTGACGATATTCATGTTTTGTTGTGCATGTTAATTATGTTCTAATTTAGTTTGGTTTTTTTACAGGGCCTTTTCCATCCAGCTAGAAAAGTAAGAGATGTCTATTGGAAAATCTACAATTCAATATATATTGGATCACAAGATGCTCTCATTGCACATTATCCTCGTATCTACAATGATGAAAAGAACACTTACATTCGTTATGAGCTTGATTACATGTTGTAAAACCTGTTGCGTGTTTCTTTGTCTTTTTAAAATTATTGCTTAATAGTTCTCATGGTTGCCTACAAAAGCTTTATAGCATGTATTTTAGATGAGCCTGTTTTCATGTAAAAAACAAAAACAGATGTGGCCAAGAACATGTGATGTCATGAAATATCTGACTTCATTGTTGATCCTTTTTTTGTGATTGACATTCCTAGTGCTAAAATGGGATGTGTATTTAGGCAAATAAACATTTTGTGTAAAAAGTCCTAATTTAATTTGTCCATTTCTTTTGTCAAAGTAAAATAACCTCATCCTTTGTGTATAGTTTATATACTCATAGTTTATATACTCATCGTGTATATCAGAGATTGTCTGATACAGTGTGCTTTATAAGTATGTTTTTAACCCCAAACCACTTTATTTGAAAATGCTTTACTGGTCTCCCTATACAGCTAATCCTTATTTTTGTTTGTTTTTTTTTACTTCCTGTGAGGTTACATCATTCACTAGGGATTCTCAAACAGAGCACCATCTGAATTGTGTCTCTGCAATAATTTCCCCACAGCTTTTATCACCCTGCGCACTGGACAAACATCAGGAGACGGTGCTATGGTAATTCTGCCTGCTTCTTTCACCACCACTCCCTGATGATGTTTGGAGTCAATTGTAGTAAAATAAATTGGGAGAAGGGACTGCAGCCCCCCACACCCCCCCCACAGCTTATCTCACTGCATAACCTTTCCTTATATTTCAGGCTACAAAAGAATACAATAATGGACAATCATGTCTCTCCTGGGCTGCAAGCCTACAATTTGAATGGGCAAGTAGAATTTGTTGAGAACACCTGCAGGTCAATGGGGGGGGGAGTGCAGTGTCAGAGCAGAGGGAGTCACACCCTCCAAACTAGCTATACAAAAAAACCTGACCAGCACCTCCAAAGTGTGAGCAGCTGCAAGCTATGGTGACTGCAAAATAAGTATTAAAAACGTACAGCAGCACTATGTGAATGCCAAGAGATAGTGTCAATGGAAATAACTGCATTGTCCCTCAGCAAGATGTGCTTACAAAAAAGCAAAGGTTCTTAGCACATAAATTGGCCAATTCATGTATGCCAATCAACCATGGCAAGGTGACACTTCTCTGATATATATAGCTCTGGCAAAAATTAAGAGACCACTGCAAAATTTTCAGTTTGTCTGATTTTTCTCTTTATAGGTATATTTTTGAGTAAAATGTAAATTGCTCTTTTATTCTATAAACTACTGACAACATGTCTCCGAATTTCCAAGCAATAAATTTTGTATTTATTTTCAGAAAATGAGAAATGGTCAAAATAACAAAAAAATGCAGTGCTTGCAGACCTCAAATAATGCTAAGAAAACAAGTTAATAATCATTTAGAAACAACAATACTAATATTTTAACTCTGGAAGAGTTCAGAAATCTATATTTTGTGGAATAACCAAGATTTCTAATCGCAGCTTTCATGCGTCTTGACATGCTTTCCACCAGTCTCTCACACTGCTTTTGGGTGACCTTATGCCACTCCTGGTACAAAAATTAAAGCAATTGTTTGATGGCTTGTGACTATCCATCTTCCTCTTGATTACATTACAGAGGTTTTCAATGGGGTTCAGGTCTGTAGATTGGGCTGGCCATGACAGGGATTTGATGTGGTGGTCACAACACATTGATTGACCTAGCTGTGTGGCATGGCGCATTGTCCTCCTTGAAAAACCAGTCCTCAGAGTTGGGAAGCATTGCCTGAGCAGAAGGAATCAACTGTTTTTCCAGGATAACCTTGTATGCGGCTTTATTCATACGTCCTTTCGCAAAGATGAACCTGCCCAGTTCCAGCCTTGCTGAAGCATCCCCAGATCATCACCAATCCTCCACCAAATTTCACAGTGAGTACAAGACACTGTGGCTTGTACGCCTCTCCAGGTCTCTGTCTAACCATTAGATGACCAGGTGTTGGGAAAAGCTGAAAATTGGGCTAATCAGAGAAGATTACCTTACTTCAGTCCTCTAAGGTCCAATCCTTATGGTCTTTGGCAAACTTCAGCCTGGCTCTCCTTTGCTTCTCATTGATGAAAGGCTTTTTTCTAGCTTTGCATGACTGCCTCTAGGAGTCTGTTATGAACAGTTCTTGCCGTGCACTTCTACCCAGCTGCCATTTGCATTCCTTTTGTAGGTCACTTGATGTCAACCTGCAGTTGCTGAGTGGCATTCGAATAAGATGACGGTCATCCCGGTCAGTGGAAAGTAATTTTCGCCCTCTGCTGGTCTGTAGCTTTGTTGTCCTCAATGTCTGCTGCTTGACCTTATTGTAATGGAGTGCTGTCTTAGAAATTTTAAGGATAGAGGCAACATGACGCTCACTGTATCCTTCTGCTAGGAAAGCCAGAATTGAGCCCTTCTTTTCCTCACTCAAGACTTTTCTTTTCAACTCCTTTGGCATGGTTAAGTTATATTTTCATTCCTATTACTTTTGGGATATTATTAGCACTTGTTTTGCCATACAGCTTGTCCTATTGCAAGAGTAACATAGCAAGGCCGAAAAGACATTTGTCCATCCAGTTCAGCCTATATTCCATTAGAATAAATCCCCAGATCTACATGCTTCTAAAGAACCTAATAACTGTAATATACAATATTGTTAAGCTCCAGGAAGACATCCAAGCCTCTCTTGAGCCCCTCAACTGAGTTCACCATCACCACCTCCTCAGGCAGTGAATTCCAGATTCTCACTGCCCTAACAGTAGAGAATCCTCTTCTATGTTGGTGGAAAAACTTCTCCTGACACAGACGCAGAGAATGCCCCCTTGTGACCGTCACCTTCCTTGGTGTAAATAAATATAGGATTAGCATGCACTCCGTTAGGAAATTTGAGGTGCTGGTGTAACGGACCTATGTAGGTCCAATCATCAACTAGTATCAAAATTCACTGCACACTCAAGTGGAATATCTTTCAGCAAACTTGAAATTTATTTGTGAACATATCAACAAGGGAGCAGAAATTTAAAGGGAATCTGTCACCCCATTTTTGTGATATCAGGTAAAGATATCACTGAATTGTGCGTCCCATAAGTAATCTATTGGTACCTATCATAGTCCCTGACACCCCAGCTTTGATGTCAAAATACCTTTGTAAACTTTGTTTCTCAGTATGCGAATAGATGCGGTCCGGTCCGATGGGCAGGGTTTATTCCATTCCCCCACCGCCTCTTGTCCTGCCCTACTCACTTCTTTTCTTCACGGACGGTTTCCGCGCATGCGCGTTGAAAAGGGCCCTTGCGTGTGTGCAGTATGCTTGGCCCAACAGTGGGCAAAGCATAAAATCAGTACTGCGCATGCGCCGGTATTTCACTTCCCTTTCTATGCCCCGGAAGTCATCCACTGGCGCAAGCGCAGTACTGGTTTGCCCAACAGTGGGCAAAGCATACTGCGCACGCACGGAAACAGTACGGCATCCACAGATGAAGATACATCCAGCAAGCCGAGGAGGGGGGGGTGGAGAAGCGGAACAAGCCCTGCCGAGCAGACCCGAAGAGGTCTATTTGCATACAGTGAAACGAAGTTTACAAAGGTATTTTGACATCAAAGCTGGGGTGTCAGGGGCCATGATAGGTACCAATAGATTACTTATTGGACTCACAATTCAGTGATATCTTTACCTGATATCACAAAAATGGGGTGACAGATTCCCTTTAAGTACACTGGGAGCAGGTGACAACAAAAATTGCCGTTTTGGCCCTGCTGGGGTCTTAATCATATGTGGCTTAATCCAGATGTAGTGAGTTAAAAGGGTACAGGCATAGAATGTGAGATCCCAGAGGAATACACAGAATCTTGTGCTGTGGCGTTGCCCTGGATATATATAGCTCAATAAAATAAAGGGAACACTCAAATAACACATCCTAGGTCTAAATGAATGAAATATTCTCATTGAATACTTTGTTCTGTACAAAGTTGAATGTGCTGTCAACATAATCACACAAAAATCATCAATGGAAATCAAATTTTTAAACCAATGGAGGCCTGGATTTGGAGAGACCCCCAAAATGAAAAAGGAAAGTCAAAATGAAAATCAAAGCAAGGCAAAATTAAAGTGGAAACAAGTCAAAATGATGCTTAGTATTGTGTGTGGCTTCCAAGTGCCTGTATGACCTCCCTACAATCCCTGGACATGCTCCTGTTGAGGTTGCAGATGTTCTCCTGAGGGATCTCCTCCCAGACCTGGACTAAAGCATCCGTCAACTCATGTGCATTCTGTGGTGCAACGTGACGGTGGATGGAATGAGACATGCTGTCCCAGATGTGCTCAATTGGATTCATGTCTGGGGAACGGGCGAGCCAGTCCATAGCTTCAATGCCTTCATCTTACAGGAACTGCTGACACACTCCAGCCACATGAGGTCTAGCATTGTCCTGCATTAGGAGGAACACAGGGCCAACCGCACCAGCATATAGTCTCACAAGGGGTCTGAGGATCTCATCTCGGCAACTAATGGCAGTCAGGCTACCTCTGGCGAGCACATGGAGGGTTGTGTGGCCCTCCAAAGAAATGCCACCCAACACTATTACTGACCAATAGCCAAACCGGTCATGCTGAAGGATGTTGCAGGCAGCAGGTTCACACTTAGCACATGTGACAGAGTCTGGAGACGCCGTGGAGAGCGATCTGCTGCCTGCAACATCCTTCAGAATGGGCACCTTGTGTAACAGCGTGGACGAGTGGTGCTCTCGTGCCTGGCTCCTATGGCATATACAGTACAGACCAAAAGTTTCAACACATCTTC